>VXBI01007920.1:85026-102409 GCA_013397375.1 Toxostoma redivivum | reverse complement strand
TTTTTTTTTTTTTTTCTTCTGTTAAAGGTGTTTGGAGGTGTGGATTGGATTTTGTTATTGAGGGGGTTTGTTTAGATTTATTGGGTTTTGTAAGAATTCCTCCCCTTAGAAAATATTGCTTAATATATACTTAGATGTTTTCCAAGAGGGTGTTCAATTAAAATTAATACCTGAAATTCATGTAATCTATACACTTATTCATAAATTAATCATACAAGTTTATACATACTCATGCTCAAGGGACTCCAGGGCAATAGAAGTTCCCAATTTTCCAATGGTATATCTGCAGAATGCAGCGTGCTACTGCTGGAAAAATATTTTCTCCCATGACCTTTCCCAGCTACTCCTTTTCCCAGCCAAAATAACAATTTCTGAGGTTACTCCATTAAAAAATGTGACACAAAAATACAGGCTACATCACTGACTGTTGATTGTATAAAAGCTACTTGGGATATAAATCCCAAAGCTTTTACTTCAATTCAACAAGAATGTCCACATTCTTTTGTTTCTTGTAGCCTGAGGACCAAGCTTTTCAACTTTGAAATCTTTTGAACTTGTTTCCCCCTGGAAAAAATCACTAGGCTGAGATTTACTTTGGTATTATTCCAAAACTATTATAAATTACTGTCCCAAATTCAAAGGCTTTTGATATTAAACTACTAGGAATATTTTTGAACTCCAGCAAAACTGACATAACTGCATTTCTTTGAGAAAGTATAGAAAACTACTTTAGTGAAAAATAATTTAGTAAAACTTGTAAAAATAATCCAAACCACCACACTATAAAATATTATGGTAAAATAAGAAAGATCTTAAAATCTTTTCATTTTTTTCATATGAAATTATTGAAATTTGGTTTTGCATTGTTGGTGAGATAACAATTAAAACAAAGATTAAAATACTGACTTTCGACACATTCTGCTGACAAAGAAGCATCACAATATTTCAGTAATTATTAACTTATTTCTGTAAGTCCTTTCCATATAGGACAAGCTATATATTTGCACTTCTCTGACATGAATTATAAGAAGAAGTATTGTAAGACATAATGAACAAAACTTATCCTAGTACAAATAGGTTGTAAAAAGACCTTGTAAAATAAACTCTTGTTAGCATTTGCACTGACTCCACGTAAATCCTGTTTGAGAGAAGCAAGACCAGGATGACGTGTAACTGCCTATGGTCACAGAGCAGCAGCTGTTCCAGCCTATCAGCTCTTGGCCCCTCCTTGCCTCTTGAGAAAGGTGTGGGGCCCCTACATCAATAAAACCAGGTTTGCAGATAACTTCTCCAGCCAACGTCACCCTCTCCAAAGAAACCCTGACCTGGACAGGCACAAGGACAACAATTTACAAGGGTAACAACAAGCGATGGTCTATATATCTGTGACATTGCCTTCATCAATACTGCAAATTTCATCCTAATGTTTTCAGCAGTGCACATGCAGCACACAGCTGAATGTTACAGTAGTGTATAATCACTGTGTAAGGATGGTATGAAAATGGAAATAATCTCAGAGAAACTTAAAAAAAAAAATCCCAAACACATAAAATTAAAGGAAAGGTCAATAAACTGAGAATCATCAACATATTATGCTAAATATTAATGGTCTTCAAAGTCAATGTTTTCTTTGGCATTTACAATAATAATATGAGCTCACATAAACCAAATGTGTGAAATGGACATAAACCCATAATGCATTGATGCACATCAATTAAAAAAAAAAAAAAAAAAAGAGGAAAGACATAGTAATTGTTTTAAATGGCTTCTGCTTCTAACCTTGCTTATTCACTACCCTCTGAGTGCCTGTTAAAATAAGGGAGCAGGTCATTCAGCAGCAAAAGCAATTATAAAATGCAAATGACTGAGCATTTATTGTCAAGATTGGCTAGATAAAAAAGGTCTGATAATAACATGTTTCCAAGTAGATGACATAATTAGATGTTTGTATCATAAACAATGGGGAATGATACAAGCCTTTAGTATTTTCAGAAAGGCTGTAATTAAACAATAGGTAAGCATTGCGACATAAATTTTATTAAAAAGTGACAATTAAATTTCCCTCTCACAAATTAGAAGGCACCATCTTGTGGTTGCTCTGCAAGAATGCAGTCAGGACAACTTCTGACCTACCATCTCCTCCTACCCTTTCCCACTGGGCCAACTGGAATATCAACAGTTTTCCATAGACAAGGATATGTGCTCTGCCATTCCAAGCACTTTCTCTGAAGGAACCAGAGACACTATGTACTAGGCAAGACTAGAAGAGTTATTTAGTCCAAAATACACTCCAGGTTATTGCATTGTTAAAACATGCATGTGAGGTAGAAAATTCAGAATTACCAGCAATCATAGCAAAATTACATTTAATTTCTAATAAGTTTAAGATCAAATTGTACTATAACCAAAAGACTCTGCAGGTCATTAAAGCTAAGTGAATTTTTGAGCCAGTTAGGATCAGAAATCCTGTCCTTACATCATAAAAACATGTTTTGAGCATTTTGCAGAAAGTGTTTTAAATTATTGTATTCAATTCATTTCAGGCAAGAGTCACCCAGACAAATTTGTGCCACCTCCGAAGACATAGTCACAGCTCAGCATTCAGAATTTCTTGTTCCGTGGAATCTGCAGTTGTAAGTAAAACAGTTCTGAATGTAAAATGTGAATATTCCCAGCTACTGATCTCTGCTTTGGGCCCAGTTCTGCCAAGTGCTCAGTCATTGGGCCTTGTGAGATAAATTATCCACACTGATCTTTCTTGACTCAAATGTGCAGCTGAGCAGTGAATTATTTAGCATGGAAAGTTCAATAGATTTTGTCTTCCCTGTAAATGTATGTGAAATACAAACATTAATGTACTTATTGTTTTTATTGCTTTTATAATGTTACAAATAAATAACTATTTCAGAGAGGTTCATTTAATTGACGTTTATGTTATGATTTGATTGTATAACTTCAGAAATACTTTGTTAGCGTTACTCTTTCAAAACCTGTTGAGACTTAGTAGTTTTTACTATTGGAAGAGCATAACCTCATCTCTTAACAAATAGTTAAGGTATGTGTCTTGTTTCACATTATTTGAACTACTTAGAACTTCAAAATTAAAAAAATTTACATCTGATATTTTTACAATCTGCTCTTGTAAATTTTATTCATTTTAAACTAGCTCCATCCTGCAGAAGGCTCAATGAGTTTTGAATGGCTAGAAATTATAGTAGAATTCCATACATATATAGCTGTTTTCACATTTATAATTTCTGGATTTTCTGGAAAATAGTAGTTTAGGATACTTATTTTTCAAGCAAGCTAGTTTTAGTAAGTGCAAGTGACTGGCAGTCTAAGTGTGATAACATCCAGGCTTATCTTTGTTTTTGAAGGGTGTCAGTAAAAGAGGAATTTCTCTCTATCTTGCAAGTGTTGTGGTGGCATAAAATCATCTGTTTCACGGAAAGTCTCAGGAGGGTCATATGTTTCCTTCGGACTTTTAAACACATCAGTGGCGTGGATGTTTTGAGCCATCTTTTTTTACAAGATGCAACATTTTTTATTTCAGCAAATAACATTTTATCTGCTGTTTTTCTGAGCTTGATTCCTTTCAAGATTTCACTCCTCCAAAGAGGTTCACACCAGACATTATCTCTGTTTATGTGTTAGCTCCAAGAGCAGGGTGACATAAAAAATTCTAAAACCCCATATCTATATTATACATTTTCAATCTGCTTTGCCTCCTTGCTGGAAGTACAACTGAGTACTTTGTACAGGTTAAAATGCAAACGCTCATGCCCACTTATATCTCAGGATACTTCATATACTCAGCAGCTGAAGTTATCTGATTAATTTTGCTTCCTTGGCTTTCAATATGACCTTTGATTTTCCCTCTTTCCAAATATTGACAAACACTATGCCAGAATGATACTCTGATTCCTAAGGGATGAAACCACAAATGTTACAAAAATAGGTGCCTCCTCTCTCCTCATGGGATATCCAAAGCAGCATTATTTGCACTATTTATCCATCTCATCAGGGACTTGTAGAAACTGGAGACAAATGACAGGATTTCTCATCACGCCCTAGCTGCTGTTGCTCCCTCTCCTAGGCAAAGGAGATCTGCTACACTTGGAGAGGTTGAAAGAAGATGTTTCCTGAAAGTCTCTGAGTGCTGCAAGAAGAGTGGGTGAGAGGATGCTGGGGTAGGCCATGTGTAGGGATGCAAGCATCATCTTCCTCTTAAGTTCATTCCATAAATAAAACTGCAGTGAAATTTCAATGGTCTGCTGATATTAGAGTATGTAGGAGTAGCAGGAAGGAGATGGAAGTTAAGTGATTGGAGGCAAGGAGGAGAGAAAGGAGAGAAGCCTGACTCAACTCAACTGCTTCAGATTTATTCCTAACTTTTAAAATATCTAAATACTTGGTGATGAAACATTTCTGGTACAAATGTTGTTGAAACGTCACATTCCTCCAGTCATTGCTATCTATATCCAATACTAATAAAGAAACAAGTGAAAAAAAGCAAAAGCAAAAGAAAAATTAAAAAAACCCAAAAAATACCCAAACAAAACAAATATAAGCAAACTCCTCCCACCCCCCAACTAAAGGACTTAAGGAAACAAATCCTTAATTAAAAAGTTTGTTTTCTTCCTCTCACAACTTCCAACATGCTGCTATTGTCACATATGTATTTACACCCTGTAAAATACTGAACTCATGCAACAAAATGATTATCAGAGCAGTCCTATTTTTGTAATTGAGTGCTTGATAAAAATCCAGAAAACTAAACCAAATTTTACTGATGTTCATATGAGATCCATATCCATTTTAGGAATGGATAAAAATTATTGATATTTACATGGGTTTCTTAAGTAAGCAGTATATTTTTCCTTACAAATTCATTTCAGAAACATAACATTCCAATAGTATATTAACAGAAGGAATTAGCCTGCAATATTGTAAAGAAGAGGACCTAAAGGGTCCTTTAACAATTAAATGAATGTACCCATGTTCAAACAGTGTTTAGGACCTTGAAACCTCACATTGCCTCAGTGTGTGTTAGAAAAAAAAATCTTAACAATGTATTTATAACAGGAAACTTGAGTACCAAAAAGTTGCTTCAAAAGAAGTGAAAACAAATAGCAAATTTTTCTGAATTCGAGTTACAAAAGCTCACTAGCATCATCTGGAAAAATATCAAGATAAATATAGCTTTTGGATTTACTACTGATTTATTAAATTACAATTCTAAACATAAATTTAAAAATTGTCATAGGTCACAATCTCCTCAAAAGTTAAAAAAAAAAAAAAAAAGACCTAGCAAAATCCAACGGTTTCTCTCAAAGTTTAAAATTCAGATTTTTGCCATTGCAATAAAATATACTATTTTATTTTAGGTTTAGACATGGGCACATACATCAAGAAAGATTTATTTAATTATTATGCAAAAAATGGTGCTTTCAGCTACAAATTTTTCATTATATAATAGTCTTAGAACAATTACAGTATTCTGGTTGTATAAATTGCAAGTACACAACAAGTTAACAATAGGATTTTCAAAATTGGGTCAGTTTGAAATTACAGAACATCATATCAGTAGTAAACCCACCAAAAAAAGCATCATATTGATATAATCTTTTCCAGATGTTACCAGGACAACTTTGCAAGTATAAACTTGTATAAAGAACATTTCTATAGAGACAATTTTAGATTTTGACTTTGAGCTACAGTTTGTCTTTTGAAAATCAGAATTATCTGTAGAAGATTAATTTGTTTCCCATTACAGTTTCAGATTTCTTCTTCATCCATAAAATTAACTGCAGTGAACTTCCAGGAGTAAAAAGCTGTCTTTTTTCAGGCTTGAATAAGAGGAGAAATAGTCACTTGTCCTGAAATCTGGCTACAATTGAACACATTGAAGAAAAATTAAAAGCTGTAAATGTAAAACTTTGGATATTTTGCTGTCATCATCCTTTGTTATACAAATACTATAAGAATAAACAACAAGTATGCATCACCTACATTTCATTAAACATCAAAAAATGTTTGAAGTATTATTTAAATAGACCATAAATATAAAATAAACAGGTAATGACAATATTTACCTTTTCCAACTGGGCATTTTTTTTTGATTTATACAAAAACTCCCCAACTGCCACAAAGACAGAAAGCACCAATCCTGCTGCCAGCACAATGAAGATTCCTCCAATGTTTTGAACTCCCAAAGCACTGGCCTCTTTACTTTCCTCTTCTGGGCAACCATTGCCTCTCCACCATTTCTCTTTCATCATGTGGAGCTTGCCTTCTTCCTGCAGCTGCAGAATTGCTATAGTGATCTTGTCTCTATATGGAGAACCTGAAGAGACCACAGGGAAGAAATATCGCATGGAATATATTACATGAAATGTTAGTTATTCTGAATAAGAATAAATAATGTCTCATGAAAAACTATATCTTTAGCAGCCATAACAGTAATCAAAGAGCCCTTTGCTTCTTGATACACTGGTCACATAAATACAAACCCACTCACTCGTACAACCATATATCTAGAAAACATGATCCAGCTGGTGCTGCCAGTAAGCCAGGCCACTTGATGCAACAATTCGTATTACATTTAATCTCATGGTCTCAAACATCTTCATGCCCAAATATTATATTCAGTCAAACAGTATTCTTCTTTCAATTGTTCCAATCTTTTCCCAATAAGCTTCAGTAGATTTAGTCTAATATACATAAATCTACGGGCTGTTGCTTCATATCATGCTATCCTAAAGCTAATAAGAGGTCTGATATTTAATGAACACTTTATCCTTTACTTTATTAAAAGAGGGAAAAACAATTTATGCTTCAGGACCAACCCACAAAATTTTGTCAAGCACTTAAAACACCTTTCAGCATGCACTTATATATTAACAGTACCAGGTAGCAAGAAATTCAGAAGGATAAGATTCAGTGTGTTTGGATAACAAGGATGTAAATTCTCATATTTTGATGTATTCCTTTCTCATAATTCATTATTTTAAAATAACACTATAATTTTGTAGCATTTGAACATTTCAAAATTTCAAGGGGGAGTTCAAAGGCTGGTGTCATATCTTTGTATGTAATCTGTTCTCTTTTTCTTTACATTGTGCATAAAGGATTTTCAATGAGTATTTTAAAATGTACATTGATAACTGAATAATGGCAATGGAGAAAGTTTTTATTTTCTGAATGTTAGAGAGTAAATCATGTCAGTTAGAAGGGCTTTCTCTGTTAAGACTTGTGCAATGTTGAAGTAGAGAACAAAGCCATCATTTTTCTTGTCCTCCTTTGAAAACAGGAACAAAAGACTGTTCTTTAAGTAGTTAAGAAATCTCAGGAAAGGAAGAAAAAGAGTAGATGAAAAGGCATGGCATCCTCTCTTTCAGTTGATATGAATGCAATTCTATAAATTGCAATGTATCCCTCCTCTTTTTCTTTCTATCATAATAATGTTACTTACTGGCTATATTTTTCATGGTTCCTTTCAGCTGAGTAATAAAATACATTTTCATTAACTTTTTACATTTAAAAATATCCTCTGTATCTGCTAGAGAGATGCTGCCCATTTAACTATTTAATGTACTGTGATCAGCTATGAAGGAGCTGAAGAAACACATGGATAAAGATGTTTTATAGTCTTTAAATTGTTGGAAAACATGTATACTTTTTTAAAAATTTATTTTAACTTATTATATATTTCTTCAAATTCTATTTCTTCAAATATCTAGAAGTTATCCTGAGAAGAAAGCTTATTACAAAGAGCTTCTGTGCCAGCATAGAACATAGAAAGGACTGCTAATTGCAAAATACTAAAGCACCTTTTCCTTTATTCAAGAATAAAGGTGGGAAGAGCCATTCTCAAAGTATTTAAATTGCAAGGACTTGTGCATTTATCATCTATGCTTAGAAAAGGATGTTGTTTTGTGCTAAGAGGTAAACTGTGTTTGCACTGGATTATACAGGAAGCTTAAAGAAAGGAAAACAAACTCTTCTACTCTCTTGTTCATTCAGGGGCCTAAGTCACATCATTTCAGACCATTCTGATTATGCTGAAATTCTGCAAAACCCTATACTTCACACATTGCTTCACTCAGGGGGAAGAAGGAAAGTGATTAGTCCACAAGAGCCTGAGGAAGTGTAAGTGCATTCTGTAATCTTTTGGGGATATTTTCAACGTTACACTGCATATAAATATTTAATAACAACAACTTAAATAACATTAGATTCAGAGAAATAGTCTTGGACTCAGTTTAAGCTGTCTTCTGATCTGACAGGCTGCTTTCTAATTAAACCAATTTGCATTTTGTTTCAACATTGTTGGTCTAAATATATTGAGTACCATCTATTCTTCATGTATTATTTATATTTTCTGGGGATCAGATTTGTACACTTACAATTCTAGTCTATTTGAACCAGTTAAGAATTAATTAACTGAGGAATTCATGGACAGAAACAATAAAGCATGGGCTAATACAGTCTACAATTAGTTAAGTTTATGAGGGTTGCATTAGAAACAGCTAAATAGTGATTCAGTTCAATAGTATTTGTATTACTTACTGTTGGTAGTTCACAAAATTTTGCACAAATAGTTGTGAATTGGACATAATTGCAGGACCTTTGGTGTTTCTACTGCAATGTTTGTATTTGCTATACCTTATTATCTGGTCTAAGAAGTAATCCTGTCACAAGTAAGGATCAGTGTGGGATGACAAGCATTATATATTGCTGCTGTTAAATCAAGAATTTAAAAATTTATACCCATGAAAAAGCTAGCATTGAATGCTGTAGCTCTATTCTAATTCTGAAGGACTTAGAATGTTCTAAATTCATAGGTTTACATTTTGCAGCAAATATGGAATACACCTAATAATCTGATACTTTGAAAAAAGGAATTTTTAATTCTGTTTAAACTGACTCAAGTAGCTATTAAGAGAACAAAGGAAGTATATGAACAATATTATTTCCTCAGACTAGATTTTCTCTTAGTTTTTTTTTTTCTCTTACAAACAGGGCAAGTCCCAGCAATGGAAAATTTACCCAGAAGCACCTGAAGAGGCCAAAAGTATCATAGTCTGATCTGTGGGTGACAGAGGCAGCATGAAAAGTAAGTAACAATAGAAAATGTGGTCAAGGCACCCAGATTACATTTCGGGTGTAACAGCTGTTTTTCCTGCAGAACTGAAAAATTTAGCAAGTAAATGCAAAAGATGTATGATATTTACAGGTAATTTTCCATATCAGTCTTATCGCATGTCTGAAACATGACTCGAGTCCTGCCATAAGATGTTGCAAGAAGCCCATGTTCTGCTTTTGACATTTTTAAATCTAGAGTGTTTAATATAATTTTGTTTAAATCCTCATTAAATAGAATTTGGGGTTCAAAACAAAAACAAACAAAAATAAACAAACAAAAAACATAGAAGGAAAATAGAAACTCTAAGACTCACAGATAATATATATGAGTGAATTTGCAAAATACCTACAGTATGAATAAGAGTGAAGTAATAAAGTGTAAGAAAAAAAAAGAAAAACAACAACAAAAAAAGAGATAATTAAATTCTGAAACATGAGGAAATAGAAACTTTTCAACCTTCGATAGAAAGACGAAGCATTTGAGAAAAAAAAAGATCTTACAAGTCTGTGCTGGGGGGAAGAGAGCGATTTTTAAAACTCTCTTCCAAAATCGGGGGAAAAAACTGAGTGCATAATTTCTAAATGATTTTACCTGCTTAGGAAAGTTTAAAATAAAAATAAAAATTTGCATAAAACACCTTTTTCTAGAGCATCACTACAAACCTAAGTCTCCCAGAGTTGCTGCAGAAGCTATACATAGATATGCTTTCTGCCCTGAAGTCGCAATATATAAAGATTTATGCACATAATTATATGTTTAAACATAAATTATGAACACATAAGCTTTTTATATTGAGACTTCGTTGCATACAGCTTAGTATTGTGAAATTCTGCTGATCTAACTAGCCTTGAAAATGCTTCCTACTAGATTTTAACTTAGTAAAATATCCTGCCTGGTTACTTTTAGTCTATTTTACCCATTCTATCATATGACAGCAGCTGGGGCACATTGGGACCTATAGAACTGATTTTGACTTCAAGTAAATCAAAAAGAAGAGCAGCATTCTGCTAGCTCCTTCAATAAGAAAATTTTGAACCAGGAAATTTTTTGTTTCATCATGCCAGGTGCATTTTACCAAAAGGAATGACTATGAATTGCCTAGTGTTTTTAATATGCCCACAGGACATATTTACATGTTACTTTTGATTTGCTAGATAGGAAAAATATATTCTGAATACATAAAGACTACAGATAACATCTTTTATTTCTGTATGTTTTTTTTTCTTTTGTTATTAATAATCCCAAGACGGTTTTATTTATCTTGCAACACTCTTTCATATTCTGTGTACTTGGTCTAAGCAAAAGACAAAGGAATACACCATCATATTCAGAACCTAGGTACAAAAATTGAGATAATTTAGAACTTCTTTGAGTAATGAAATATTAGAAGGAGAAAGCCACATATAATAGGTAAGATAGGTTTTGAAGCTGCATGAAACTAGTATACAATGAACGAAACAACCAGTTCAAGTTCTAGTTTTACCAGTTGAAAGGAAAAGGCACTAAACTCTGAATAGCACAAAAACAACATGGAAGGTTTACACATAACTGTGGAGTAGATGTTTAGATTATGAGGAGCCATGGAATGCTATTTCCTACAGCCTCATACATCACAGGGTCTGAAAAACCTTCTAGGAATCCAGAGTACAGTCAGCACTCAGTAATAAAGACTAACAGTCACAGTTATTACATGCCATGGGAAAGTATTAGGTACTGGCTATAGGAGAAGCACTTGCTTTATCTCCACAGAAATGTTTTTATTTTAAAAGTTACAGCCACTTCAGCTTCCTAACTCTCTTTACCTTCTCTAAGCAGGATGGAAGGAAGGGTCAATATAGCTTGGTACATTCTTCCTATCTGTGGGTTCTAAAAACTGCAAGAAATATTTGAAAAAAGAAAAGGGATTCTCTCAGTTCCCAGTGCCTGGCTCCAATTTCAAAATCAATTTTCTGATAAAAAAAAAAAGAGAAAAAAAGTTCTTAGATTCTTATTTTTGACCCAGAAAGTTCATGTTACATTAGGATTGCAATATTTTAATATTAGATATGGAGTAAACAGAAAATATTTATTAAGTTGCAGTTACAATGACGGAAAATCCTCAGGAGATGTGTACTGTCTAACTAGATGCTTAGTAGTCTAAACTAACTCATATCTAGATTAAAACTGCAAACATTCAAAACAAAATCCAAAACAAACCTTCTCACTATACCTTTACACATATATATATGTATATGCATATATATGTAAATATATATATATACACATATGTATTAATCTTTGAGCTATATGTATGGCTTGGAAAAGAAAAGTTGCTGGCAAGTCAGGAAACACTTAAAGTTAGTATTTTATGCTAAATGTAATTAAACCACTTTCTCAGGTGGTGTGTTCTCTAATTGTTTTCACTTCTTTGCACTCAACCATTAGCAGCTGAGGCTCATTTCTGGTCATTTCTTTGTAGTACCGTTGTTTTAAAGTTCATGTAGGTATATAAAGCTGAAATGTAACAAATACAGATGACGTAGCTGAGATTTACATATTCATTTCCCAGACATAAATATGCAAAAAAAATGTATATCAAAGTTAGATGAATATTTGGGAGTTGGAAGTACAGTAGCCATTAAGTAATTCTTGAGTTCATAAGTACTTCTTTTAGGACATGGAAAGGAACATATTTAAAATATTAATCTGCAACTAGCTTAAAACATATCTACCCTCCACAGAGAGTGCATTATAAAACAAAACAAAACAGGATAATGGTTGCCTACAATGAATAATTCAAATAAGACATGACAACAACAGATTTAATACTAAGTACACACTTTCTTTTTGTAGTATCAAGATAATTTGAATGGAATGAAGATGTTTTTGGATTTTTTTTTACTGTTTTAAATACTCAGATGATTAATAAATTATTGTATTAGCCATTCCAGCTCTATTTTTTTTCCTTTTTTGACACAGGTTAGTTTTTAAAGCTACTCCTCAAACTATCATTATAAACTGCTCTAAAACACATCTCTTAGACAGATTAAACAGATGAGTGTTAGTAACATTTTTCATAGACTCTTCATGCATTTTAACATCACAGACAATTAGAAAAGATCATAATCATAATGCACTATTATCTCTCTACCTCTGTTGAATTGCACAGCTGCAGAATGCAAAGGTATCTTTGTTGAAACCTTGTGAGAAAATCAATGATATTTTTTTTCGCCACAGAAAAAAGTATTTCATATTTATGCAGTGCTTTCTTTTTTCAATTCGCCTTGCAAATCTGTGACACTCACATATGAATGGTTTGCAAATATAGCCTCCTTTGAAATAAATATTTGTCTAACACTACCCACCAATAAACAGATGAATTAACAAAGCCTAAAAAAATTCTACAAGTATTTCTGGTATATGTGAAGATTTTGGTCAGGCAGATAAGATTATATTGAAAGATGAGTGTAAGGTCATAGCAAAACTGTCCAGACCTGAAAATCCATTTCACACTTTTGCACAACACCCCCATTATTTGGTGAGCTATAAGGGAAATCCTCTAAACAATTAATATCTTGCTATTAACTGTTTTGTCATGGGTATGAACTGAGGTATGAAGTGGCCTTAGGTGCATCTAACTGCTAACCATGGAAACACCATGTGCTGGGATGTAATACACCAGCTTTTTTCTAATTAAGGGCAATGTATCAGGCCAGAGAGATTTTAAATTTGTAGATGAGTCTTTGTCAATCCAGTCCATAAACCCATGGAATCATAGAATCATTAATTCTGAAAAGACCTCCAAGATCATCAATCCAACCTTTGACCAAACACCACGTTGTCAACATGGCATTAAGTTCAACATCCAATTGTTCCATGAACACTTTCAGGGATGGTGATTCCACAACTTCCCTGGACTCCCCATTCCAGTACTTGTCAACACTTCCAGCAAAGAAATTCTTCCCCATGTCCAACTTGAACCTCTCTTGGAGCAACTTGAGGCCATTTCCTCTTGTCCTGTTGCTAGTTGCTTGGCAGAAAAGGCCAGCCTTCCTGAAGGTCTCCCCTAAGCCTCATTTTCTCCAGGCTAAACAACCCCAGTTCCCTCAGTCGCTTCTCATATCACTTCTAGACCATTTACACAGCATCTATGAATACCATACATTATGGTCCTAGGCGCGATGACATCAACATGAAGTTTTACTAATGTCTTTGCTTTGATTATATCTGTTTGGTAAATTCCTACTAGAAGCCCCTTCTAAGGCAGAGTCTGCTCACAACAACTACAAGATATTAAGTGTTTTGGCAATTCCTTGTTGATATAAAACTCAGTCTCAGCATGCCTCCCAGACAGTGCTTCAATATGCTCATACTCCTGAGGCAACTATAAAAAACAGTTCTTTCATCAAATATGTTAGCTACACATCCTAACATTTCAGAAATAATAAATTAACTGCTCAGGCAGTTGAAATTCTCAAATTAGTTTCAATACATGGCTTGACCCACATAAAAATAAATAATTTGCATCTTTATTTTTTTTTTTTTGCATTATGTTCAACTAATGAAGACAAATGTATTAATTTGTTTTAGTTATAGGAGAACTGAAGCTCAGCACTTTTATGCATGTATAAGTGATGAATATTACAGTTCAGATTGTATGAAGGATTACAGACAAGCAGGGAAGCATAAGAAAAAGGCATTCTCTCTTGCTACATGGTCTCCTATTTATTTCTACAGACACAAATTTGTTTTTATGTCTCATCTCCAAGGACCGGTAAAAAATTCTCATATTATGTAATATATGGTCTGAAGGTAACAA
Organism: Toxostoma redivivum; assembly: GCA_013397375.1. NCBI lineage: Eukaryota > Metazoa > Chordata > Aves > Passeriformes > Mimidae > Toxostoma > Toxostoma redivivum. The sequence goes on along the minus strand of VXBI01007920.1, from coordinate 88,463 downwards.
ATAGCTTCAAAAGAACTAGGGTGTCTTAACAATAAAAACTAATTATTGCCTATTATTGTTATTATTATTATTGTTATTGCAACTCCTTCTACTTTAGACCTTGAAAACTATAGGCAGTAGGAAAATGTTTGCATGTTGATTATTCATATTCAAACTGATTTTTTTTTTAATTAAATAAGGGTATATAGATGCATAAGAAAATATGTAGGTTTTAAGTAGAGTTCTGGATCGTGAGATGGAAACTTTTCTCCAGGAGCAGTACTTTACAACAGTAATAAAGGTAGCTCAGTATCCTGTGTCCCACACAGTATCAACAGGAAATATCTATAGACTCTGAAATCGCAACAATGAGTAAATTAACAGCCATAGTTGATTAGGCTTCATACTTTACAAAGTAAATCCGGGAATAGATTTACAATGAACTTCCAAACCATTTACTGTTTTCAGATATGCAGACTTTTGTTTCAGTTACATCAACCAAGTGTATCATTAACAACTTTGGGAACTTAATTTATATATAATTAACCTGTTAATCCTTTCAGTTTTGAAACCTATTTTTGAAAGGTTTCTGTATCATTCATATCTGTGACTTTGCTGTTTTTCATAAATATCTTTAAACACAGATGTGTAAAAAGAATAGACCCTCTGTTTACCAGCCAGTGTCAGACACAACAGAGTTACTGGATGAGCAGATGCAAATCTCAATAACTGTCTCTGTGGAACCTAGAGTGCTCTTTTCCTTTTATTTCTTCGAACAAGGCAAGATATAATCCTGATTTTAGAAAATTGTTTAATGTTTAAGAGAAGTAACAAAAATATTTAAGAAAAAAAAGTCCTGCCTGTGTGTCCTGGAAAAAAAATTGCCTAAAATTATGTTCTGCATTGATTGCTAACTGCCAAATGTATGCATTAGTTGAAATGAATGTGCCAGTAATGCTCAGTGCCAGTCATTGTGCTCACTAGCATCGTTTTCTAGTCTTGCCTGAGATTTAGGGGAACTTTTCAAAATGACTCTTCAAAACCTATCACCTTTTAAGTTTGGTGGAAGTGTGAAAAGAGAATGTCAGGATATGGAAAGCAGCCTTAGCTACAGTAAGGACTTAACTTGAAAGAGTAAGAAATGTTTATTACTTCCAAACAGTTACTTTTGAATGGATCCATGAGATCTTTTTATGATTTTTTTTTTAAATGTTGTTCAGATTAGCCAGTATTATAATTTCTTGTGACTCTCTTGCTACCATAATGGTCTTTGATTCTTATCCTATAACTCCAGGAGAAAAGAAAAATATTTTAAAAAAACCACCAATGTGAAGGAGATGATGCTCAAGTTTGCAAACTTTGAGATAGAATGAAAGGAAGATATCAGGAAAAGAACAGTTTTAAACATTTGGAAAATCATTTAGATAGCTCCCCTCTGCACTGCATCTATTCACTTCTGTTAAATTACAACTGTTTTATTTCTCCTACTGTGAGATACATTAGACCTTTTTGAAACTACCAGAAAGCAGAGAAGTCTCTCAGGATTTTCTTCAGACTTGGCATAAGAGCAGTGTACAGAAATCCCATTTTCTCTTCCACATCCCCGTTTGCATACTATCTCTGCTTTCTTCATACTCTGAGTACTTCCAGCCTCATTAGCAGCTATGTAGATGAATATGTGGAAAAATAATTTCATTAAAAAAAAAAGATGAACATTATTTTGCTGGTTTAGTTCACTAAACCAGTTTAAATAGCTGTCAGTTTTTGCCAAGTGCAGCAGCCCTATGGTAGTTTGACATGACAGTGAAACTTCAGCCTTACTTTTATATTCACGTATATTAAAGATAGAACTGTTATGCCTGGGGGGCTTTGTTTTGTGTTTTTTTTTGTTGCTGTTTGTTTTGTTTTTTTGGGTTTTTGTTTGTTTTTTTTTTTTAATTTAATAAATGATCTTGTTCACAAAATCAGATCTTTAAATCACTGCTGTGCCTGTTGTTTCTAATAGAAGTAAAATAAAATTAAAGGAGCAGGCTGAAACTGTGCATGAATGTTTGTACAACTATGCAGGAACAGAGAAAAGCACCATGGAATGGAAGCATTAAGGACGTAAAAGTCTTTTGCCAAACACACAGAGAGAAGAAAACTCTTTGTCAGAACTGAATGCTGTAAGAATTGAAGTAATGTGATTGGTCTGATTACCTACATGAAAACATATTTGGAATACTGAAGTAAGTTGAAGGCACTCAGTGATTTAAATATAACACTCCAACCCAATCCATTTGGTGTATCTAGTAACCTTCTCTAAATGTAAAAGCAAACAGAAAGAAAATGAAAAAATAAATAAATAAATAAAAGGACAGGGGGAAAAGAAGAGAATGAACGGCGTGAAAAAAATGGTGTCAAAAGAACAGAACAGAACAGAATAGAATATTTTAGTTTAAAGGGACCTACAACAATCCTTTTGTCCAACTGCCTGACCAATCCAGGGCTGACCAAGTAAAGGCACGTTGGTAAGGGCATTTTCCAAATGTCCCTTAAACATTGATACGTTTCAGGTATCAACCACCTCTCTAGAGAACATGTTCCGATGTTTGCCCACCTTCTAGATAAAGAAATGCTTCCTAATGTCCAGTCTAAAGCTCTCCTGGTGCAGCTTTGAACCATTCCCACACATCCTATTCAGGCATGCTGTTGCAAATAGCAAAGTTCTGGTTTCTTAAAATCTAGACAAAACATAGGAGACAACATCCTACACATGTATAGGATGATAAAGTGCTAGTCATAAATTTACAAGGCATTTATTATCTTATTTTATCTATTTTTTATTTTGTAGGCAAGCCCCAAAAAGTAAACTAGTTTTTAGATGTTTACCAAAAAAAACCAACAGGCTGCAAAATCTGTCTGGAATAATAAATGCAGCGAGGAAGGAGGCTGACTAAACTCTAAGGGAAGAATTAAAACTATTCTTTTCACTTACTGTTGCATATTTAGGAAATGAATAATTTATTTGTTTGTATTTTTGATACATTAAGCTATAATATTTGAAATTACAAGCATCTATTCAAAGATCTGTCTTCAGTAATTTATATGACCCGCAATGCCTGATTTAAAATTTTCTATAGTTGGAAACATGTCCTTAGAAAAAGGCAGACAGTGAAATATTTTGTAAAATACCTGCATTAAGAACATGGTCAGGTCAGCTAAAATTTTCAGTATTATAACATAAAAAATTTTACTATGAATACTTCTTATAGGTCACTTCTTAGAGACAGAACAGGTAATATAAATCAGCTGAATCTATACATAGTTACAGGATACAACATGAGAATTAATGGTATATCTTCACTGATTAAACTATTTATTTGTTTAAATTCTCTTTGAAACCCACAGCATATCACTGAGTTAGGAAGAATGCTATTGTAATTAATTTATTAATGGCTTATATAAATATAAATAAT
>VXBI01007920.1:0-84939 GCA_013397375.1 Toxostoma redivivum | reverse complement strand
GAATCTTTAAGTGAGCAGAGTGTGAAATACTCTTTCTAGATTCTCTGACTTATGAAATTATATGAATTTTACCATCTTCAAAATGCACATACTCCAAACAACATTTAATTAAATGCTACACAGCTGACAGAAATTCAAAACAATTACTAAAAAAAGGAAACTAACCCCAGTCTTCTCTCTGATTTTACAAAAATAAAATTTAAAAATGTTAAGATTGGCTACATTATGCAAAAATGTATAAAGAAATTTCTACATGTAAGTGATGAGCGAATTATTGAATTGGCCAAAGAGATTTTTTGGAATTCATATGTGAATGGGCTCAATTTTGAGAATCTCTTAAAACTATGTACTGTGAAAAATACAGGGTTTTGAGTGAGAGGTAAAAATGTCTGTTAAAAAAAATAGATTTTACTTGATATTTCATTTGAATTTACAGAAAAGAGAAATTCACTTAAAAATGCACCTCTGAATCAATAGAACATGAGAACCTTGAAGTTTTGTTTCATGCTTTGAACTTAAGTGAGTGTGTTGATATCTGGGGCCTGCAGTCAATGCATTTCTGCAGTAAGGCTGTTGATTTTAATTTTTTTTTTGTTTGGGTTTTTTTTGTTTTTGACTTGTGAGGAATAATTTGCTTGCCTCACAGTAGTTGCCAACTTTCAATTCTGAATTTATAAATATACTCTTATGCAGATCTTTTTTAATGCACTTACATGAATTAATTTTCATACCTGTATCTGTGTTATTATTGCAAGTTATTTAATATAATTTATATTTGCATAATGTACATAAGTAAATTATTTACATAAGACTTATCTTGGCAATGAAATGCTGGAAATGTTGACCCCAAAATACTTAATTTAGCATCATTGATATCCTGAGAGATGTATTTTGTGTCCATCCACAGTGAAGAGTCTCTATATAGTCAGGGGGGTGCACTTTTTTTTTTAAACAATTTTTGAGTTAACATTTAGCTGGAAAAGATTCCAGCATTTTTCGGGGCATCCTGGTAGTCCATCAATATGGAAGTGCCAGGGATACAAAGAGTGATATGATCTAGAAGAGTCATAGTTTGATCCACTTTATCATAGCTAGTGAAAAGTTAGTCAAAAAACCTTGTAAAAGTGAAGAGAATCAAGTAACATATTCAAAGATCCTTCTCATTATATTTTGCAACTGAGGCATTATTATATTAATAGCAGAATTTTCTATTAACTGCAGAGGAATAAAGGAAATAGAAATTGATGTTTCACCTCTTTCTCAATTTTTTTTTGCCTCACCATTATCAGGTGTTTTAGGAACATAACTGCTACACCACTAAAGCTCCCTCTCAATCTAATTCTGCCATTTTCTGCAGCTCAGCAACAGAGAAACCTTAGAGAAATGACTAGCTCTAATTTCTTCTATGCATCATATCTCTATACTAGTTTCCATTTTGTATTTCTTAAGAGCTAGAAGAAATATATGCAATTTTAAAGATTACTTACACATGCCATTTGTCACTTTCAAAATGTCAAAGGCATTACTTTGCATATATCTCCCCACATAGAGTTTGTCTGGCATATACCAACAGGATACTCCCCATCTGCCACTTAAAGGCAGATGATCTGAAAGGTGCATGCTCAGTAGATCTATTCGTATGGAATCAGTTCCAAATATTCACTTGTCAGCCATCTATGTGCTCCAGGTTCAACACAGAAGCAAATGGCAATTCAGTAGAAAATCTGCCCAAGCCAGATGGGAAGTAGCCTGCTGTCAAACATGCTGAAGAGAAACAGGAATTTAGAAAAGAAATAGGAACCTGACACACCATTCCAGAGAGATGAAGTATTTTTTTCCCAAAAGATGATTTCAACTATGTTCCTTCCAATCGGAAAGTAGAAATTTGAAAGGAAAGAAAAAAAAAAAAAAAAAAGAAAAAAAAGAAAAGAAAAACAAAAGAAAAGGGAAAAGCAGTTTCACAGAGCATTAAGGCTTTAAGATGAAGCGTATAAAAGCTACATTTCTAAGCTACTTCACATTAGCAAAGATGTTAATAAATATTCATTATGGAAAAAAGAAATTGTCACTTAATAATACTGTGTTTTACAGCATGTTGACCATAGGAAATTGAAATTAACTATGTTTCAGTTGGACATAAAAAGTAGATTGCTGGATAGCCCAGGTTTTCTTGAAAAAAAAGGCTACAATTTCTGTTTGATAGGATGACCATAAGGATTTGGAAGTATCATAAACCTTTAGGAGCTCATCACAATGGTAAATTTAGGCCCAACTGGGCTTTATTTAAGAGCAACCCAAATTTTAAACAAGTACAATGATGAAATGGGAAATAGAGACTACTGGAAATGATAATAAATGTTCTGATTATCTGTAATGGAAAGCATAAGTTGCACCACACACCCAAAGGGTTTGTTCTGTTTGTTTTCCCTCCCTCCTCCTCTCCCACTACCCCTTTGTTAATTTTCTTTTTGTGTCTTTTCACTCTCTCTTTCTTCTTCCCTCCTTCCCTCCCTTCATTCCTCCCTTGAACATCAATATTGGATGGTGAGGTGGATGCCCCCACAAAGACAAATTTTAACCACTAAAAGACGCTTATGTGCATTTCTAACATAATTGTGGATTATACATATCCATATTATTAGAATATGATAGAAATTAGAAAGCAACCATACACCATGTTGACAACTATATGCAAATAATTTTGCTCTCTGCCAGATTCACTGATGAAGAACACAGACCTGGCAAAATAGTGCCTCCTGATAAAACATGCCAGAATAAAGCAAATAAAAAACTCCTTCCATGTGTATCTTCAAACGAGAATATTAAAAAAAAAAAAAAATAGAAGCATATAAATGTTCTCTAGCAGAGCAAATATTATACTATTCTTTTCAAAGCTATAAAAAATGTTTCAAGGACAGAAAACAAAACAAACACAACCTATTATAAGGTTCTCCCTTATCTGCTCCAAAGTATCAGTTGCTACAAGATATTTCATCCCAGGTTTGTTGTTCTCTTTTCATTATAAATCAAGTTATTTTAGCCTAGCATCAGAAGTGGCTGACCGAAAATGAATTCTGGTATATACAAAACTTCAATTTAAAAACTTATATCATGAGAATCAGTCACTGTATGTATAATTTTCCAAATTCACTCTCTCTAGTTTATAATCGCTGCTGCAAAGATACCATACAGAATTCTGCTTTGCACCTATTTCAAGTATCACTGTACCTTGTTGATTTTAAAGATGTGAGCTGATTCTGACAATCCTATTTTTCACCAAAAGTACATCGTCTCAAATTTTCTTCCTCAAAGTTACATTTCAGCAGTCTAAACTTTCTTTATTTCACTAATGCTTTTAGAGGCAATTAAATAAATATGCAATCTCATATTTTGTTTCTTCATTTTTTGGGAAGGAATTGATACCCATGTACTGTCTGATCCAATTTTTTGTTGACTTTTTTTTCTCCTCATCTTGTGCAACTTTCTTTCTCTAAATTTAAAATATTAATATCATGAGCAGAAAGCTTTTGCTGCAGTACTGTAAACTGGTGCTATATTTGCTTGGTTGCATTTTCCAGGTGATTATCTTGTCATAAACTGATAGCATATTTTTTTTTGTTAGGAAAGCTTTTAGCTCTTTTTTTTTGTAGCTGCTTAAACTCAAGAAAATTATGTTCTCACTAATTATTATTTTATTGTCCTCAAAATAATCAAGATTTGTTGCGCCTACTTCCTTTGGTGCTGTTCTCCAGAAGTAACCATATCCTTTCTACTGCAGTCAACATAAAACCTGTAACAACTGTATCCAAAATTTAACCTTGTGTGCAGGACTTCTGCAATTTCAAGCCATTATTCCAGGAGATAAACTGGATTTTTTGTAAATTTTGCAGATGACATCTATATCTTCCCAACACAATGCCTGTAACACCATATAAAGTTTAAAAAGGGCAAGTGCTGGATTCTGCACCTGGGACAGGGTAGCCCTGCTTGGGTGTAAAGACTACAGGAAAAGAGGCTGGAGAGCAGCACTGTGGAAAGGGACCTGGAGGCCCTGGTCGATGGCAAGTGGAACATGAGTGAGCAGTGCCCTGGCAGCCAGAAAGGCCAGTGGTGTCCTGGGGTGCATCAAACAGAGCATCACAGCTGGGCAAGGAAGGAGATTGTCCTGCTCTGCTCTGCACTGGGGCAGCCTCACCTCGAGTGCTGGGGGCAGTTTTGGGCACAGTGATATAAGACATTAAACCATCAGAGAGCATCTAAATGAGGGTCACAAAGACGGTGAAGGGTCTGGAGGAGAAGCTTTACGAGGAGCAGCTGAGGTCACTTGGTCTGTTCAGCCTGGAGGAGACTGAGGGGAGGCCCCATTGCAGTTACAACTTCCTCATGGGGGGAAGAGATGGCAGGTACAGATATTTTCACTGTGGTGGCCAGTGACAAGACTAGAAACAACATGAAGCTGAGTCAGGGGACATTTAGTTTTGATATCAGGAAATGGTTCTTTACCCAGAGGGTGATTGAGCACTGGAACAGGCTCCCCAGGGAAGTGGTCACAGCATCAAGCCTGTCTGAGTACAAGAAGTGCTTGGACAATGCTCTCAGACACATGGTGTCATTTTTAGAGTGTCCTGTTCAGGGTCGTGAATTGGACTCAATGATCCTGATAGGTCCCTTCCAACACAGCATATTCTGTGATTCTATGATTCTATAAACACAAGTAGTTCTGTATTGCTCTTGGAGACAAGTTGCTTCTCAAATAGGCAAAAGCATACAGGCAAAAAAAGCATATAGGCTTCTCAAATAGGCAAAAGTAGCATATATTTTGTACGTGAAGCCATTACACTGCAGTTTTCCAAGCACTTGACAAGTTACTCATAGGATTTTTAACTCTAAAAAGATATTACTAAGTTGCATGTCTATAAACTTCTTTCATAGTCATTAAATAACGATGTAATCTACTTCTATAGATATAACCATGTCATGAGTTCTTTTAAAGTCTCCAGAATTATTTTTCCTGTAGAGATGAGATTAGCTATAATGCAGGAGAATATTTTGCATTATCCACTGCTCTGTAATACTTTTTAGCTTCAATAACACAAAGTATTTAACAAAGCTATTCTGACAGACACCATGGAAATTCTTCTTCATAAGGATGGCTTTCAAATGTATGACTGTGCATCATTCTAGCAGAGGCTGCACAATCCCTTTCCTTCAAGACTGTGCACCTAATACACAAGATATAAACCCGTTATAAATGTCAGCTCCCTCAGCAGCATTTTATAGCTACTGAGGAAATATTGGATTAATCTCTTATTCTTAGCTCTTCTGGGAAAACCCCATATGCTGTTTTGTTCTACCTTCATTTCTTTTGTGAAAAATTTTACTTTACATCCTATTTTACATTCTGTTCTACTTCCCCTTATGAAGCTGTCATCTTTTTTTCAGATCTTTCTTCAACTTCTTTTATTAAGTATAAAACTGTTTCAACTCTTCTTTTTCCTCCTTTGGTGACTGCTGATTCCTGCAAGTATGTCCTCTATTTGTTTTATCTTGATTCAAGACAAATGTCAGCTCACATACCTCCTTGTACAACATTATTATTTCTGATACAGATAATTTGTTGTTACTTTGAATCTTGCAGACGAATAAGAGCTGAATACTATCTCTGATACAACTCAAAGTTAGTGAGGAAATAGTGCCTTCTGTTACTGTATAAAGTAGGGAACAAAGACCACCAGACAGTTTACTCAACTTCCTTGCTCCTTTATCTCCAACATTTCTTTCCCTAAAGTCCAGAATTCTGTTCCTGGATTTATCATTGTTTTAAAGCTGCTTTCTCTTGTGTTTATGATGGTTCTCTGACTTACTCATAAACAGAAAAAATTCTAGAGTGTTTTGGTCTCTCTGATTCCTATCAGTTTGGTATTTCAATGTTCACTGAAATTTCTGAGGCATGCCTCAGATGCTTCACAAATTTGCATGCAGATTACTCAAGGACTATAAATTATCTCTAAGATTTTCTCCATGCTAAACCTAAATGGAAGGTGGGTTTTGTCCTCAAAATAACAAAAGATTTATAAACAAAAAAATATATAAATAAGAAAATAAAAGATGCCCAAAAGGCCAGCAGGAAGTCCAGTCCATTCTGTCATTTGCACTGTCTATAGAATATATTCAGCAATACAAGAGCCACAATAAAACAGGGTGGAAAAATTAGATACCTAACCACTAACTGTTCAAAGACAGAATGAATAGAATCATAATTTCTTCAAGTGTCCATTACATATAAAATTACTGAAATAATGAAAATTTCAAAGATGTTATTGAAGTAGCATATAATATATATAATATATCCATAATATAGCATAATATATACAATATATAGGCAAATCTGTATTTGATAATACTAGGAACCTCTTCATCTAAGATATTGCAGTAAACTTTATTTCTTAAAATTCCTTTCCATGTGCTTGATTTATAGTACTGGACATAACTTTCCCAGTACAACGATTTAACATGTTACTAAAACAGATAATAGCAGTACCAAATGTAAGACCTACCTGAGAAAAAAAGGCATACATATCCATATCAATCACAAAATGATAAATTCTTGGTCAAAATGAAGTTTAAATAAATATTTGCCTGATAAATAAGTCAGCAGAGCAACCTTACATTATTACGTAGAATCATTGTGCGGTACTCACAGTCTTTGTGTCACACCACTTTTATACCCATCTATTCTGAAATCTAAAGCCAGATCTTCACCTCATGTCCTTGAAAAAATCACGCTCAGTGAGTACTCAGTTCTTGTTGAATCCCATTCTCTGGATTCTAGGAGCCAAGCTATAGCCAAGCTAACACCTGTAGTTGGCTTTTAATCTTGCAACTAAAGTTTTGCACTTAGTAAAAAGCAGCTGATCTGGAAAATACTAAAAGGATTGGAACTTCCAAGCTAATATGCAAACCCATATTCCACAAGGCTAAATCAATATTTGTTTTATTTTTGGTGTGGTATGAAATCTTTCCTCCTCTTTTAGCTGTCTCAGGGATTAGTCCTCTCACCTTAAAATAATCAGCCCCATTTGCTAATGCAAGCCTTCCACTACTAGGACTTCATTCTCTAAACACAGAGATCAACATCTTTAAGACCATTTTTTTTTTTGTTTTTTGATAAAATGAAGTACTGTGAAAAGTACTTTTGTTGTTGTTGAACATATGGAAGGCACCATGTCAGAAAAATTTATCATATGAAAATTTTCAACTATTTATAAAGTAACTACTGTTTTGTGTTTGGAAAATACAATAAAATCCATAAACTTTGACAAAATATGTATTGTGCCTGGTTGGGAAAAAGAAAATAAAGGCAAATGTTAGCAACATAGAGAAGGGAACAGTGTACGGGATTTTTCCTGTACTGCTGCAGCAACTAAGATTAATGAACAGAGAACAAGTGGTTGGCATATCACCTACCCATGGGAGTTCCAACGCCGTAACCTTTGGAGTCTATCAGGCCTCCAATCTGTGTTAGGTTACAGTTCCTCTGTGTGACAAACTCAATGGTTGTTGACTCCATTAAAAATGCGTAATCAGAGGTAAGCACACGTTGGATACCTTCTTCATTACTTTTGACCAGTACTGACTGCCTCCTGCTGCTCATGAAAGCCCACATCTTGTCATAAGTGGAGATTTTGGATTTCTGAAAGACAAATATTAAATACAATATGAATAAGAATAAAATGCTTATACGAGTGAAAACAAACTCAATTTGCACATTGCTCTTCTCTCTGATTTTGCTATGTCAAGTTTTACCAAGGCAATTATCTAAGGATGCCTGTGCCTTTCATCTCAGCTGTACTTCTCATCTTCTCCACCTAAAAATAAACAACTGGACAGATTGTCAAATGTGAGATATCTGTTGTTGACCTGTTTTTATATTTTTATGCAGGAGGAAGGCCTAGAGGTAGTTCAGGCCAGTGGAAAATTGTTAAGTATTTTACTCTAGCAAAGATAATCAACTATATTGCTGAGTTTTGTAGGAGAATCTGTGGATTCTGGCACAAGTGAAATCTCGCTCTTATTTCAATCAGTCAGCTGAACAGTTCTGAAAACCTAATGCATAGCGTGGCAATCTGAAGTAATCAAAGTGCTTACAGGTGGCAGCATATGGAGAAAACAATTGTGAAGGAGAGGGCAGATAACATTTTATCTGTCATACATGACAAAATATTTGGAGAAAGATTTTAGGTAACAGGTAGTATCACTCTCTGGTCATAATAAGGCTAGCTTGCCTTACAGAAATGGACTACTGTAAGTCCTATAAAAATAATATGCGTTTTCTGATTTAGTATTTCCAGAATACGAAGAACTGTTGAGGCAGGAAGGGAGTCAGTAATTTGGGACAAAGGACTCAGTAGTTTGGAAGAAATTGATGCTGTGCAAGATGAGTTGCTTCCTTTTGTTCACCTGAGTTGGTTTAAAAGGAAGGTAATTACCTTTTCTAATTTTTGTAAAACACAGTGCTTAAGAGATCATAAGGACTGGGTAAACTGAAGTTATTAGAAATACTGAACATTTTATACCACATTTGTCCCATCTGTTTAATAACACTGCAAACTCAAGATATATCAGAAAATGTTCTATAATGTTAAATTTTTTCTTGTAAAAAAATGTAGAAATATCAAATAAACACTAGCATTATCAGACTTTTTAAAGGTATCTTTCCTCTTATAATGTCAGACTTAAACATATTTCTGTCATCAGCTCTGGAAAAAATACTAAACAAAGATTGACACTACAAACAGTTTTGAAGTTCAGATGACTGACAGCCAGAAATTCTGACCCAAAAGAGAATTAGCAGTGTATGTATAATGAAAAAAATGTTTATTTAGAAAAAAGAGATTACTTTTCCCCCCTGCTGAGATACAATCCAAGAGTTTTTCCACTATGCCTGAGGACTTAGGAAACCAAACATTTGAACTAAGTCTAGTGTCAATGCTAAGAAAACTGAAGACTTTTAGAGCTCTGCATTTTGCACGTTGTAATTGTACTGAAAAATATATAATCTGGGCCTTATTGCAAAGGATTTTAGTAGCAATGAAAGAGGAAAGCATTTTTCTTCAGAATATTCTTTGAACACATAAAATAGACAACCACACAGATAGGGTCTCTCCTCATAGTGTTTGTTTTTTTAAAATCATATAACTCTTGCAAGCATTTAATATTGCATTGTAGTATAGTATACTTCAAGCAATGTGCATCAGCTCTGTAGGAATTTAAGTTAATGTGTAATACAGAGAGGATGGAAATGAATGTTTTCAGTATTTGTAAAATTTTACCAAAAGCCCTTATTTAATTATTTTTATCAAACAGTCTTCACCCCAGTAAGTATTTTAGCTACTATAAATTATCTGAGAAATATAAAATATTGGCAGAGAAAACACTTTTAGTAAATCATTAGGTGCACATTGCTGATGCATGTTGGGGGGGGAGGGGGAAGCCAAATGAGATACAACAAGAAAAAATACAGAAGGAACTCTAACACTTATGTATTTTACTATTTTTGTTGAGAAAAAAAAAAAAGTGAAAAAAATACAATATCCTTTAAAGGACAGTGTTCATATTATGATGATTGATTTAATCAGCTAGGACAAAGCCACTGCTACTATTGAAAGAAAAGAAAAAAGGTCATCAGCAAAGTCAGAGAAAGCTCCTCCAGAGGACAGGACAGCTGATTTACTGGAATAATTAAAATGAAAAGAAAACATAAAAAGAGTCTACACATGATTAATGAAGAAGAGAACACAAAACCTAGAATACTAGTGCACATGGCTCACCACGATAAACTTGACAAGGGTGACAGAAAGTGCAGAAAAAGTAAATGATTTTGCAATGCTTTCTTCCACCACTAAAAGCTGAAATTATGCCAGGGAATAATGCCATTCTACTTTTGAACCCTAAACCCTATATTGTTTTGGTTTTTTTTTTAATGCACAAGCCTTTTTTTGGTTTGTTTTTTTTCAATCCTAAATTAAAAAACTTTCATATGATTTAGGAAAATATAACCACAAAGAGTTATCCTGTGTATGCCAAAATACTCAGCGGACTCTTAGGTGAAAATCAAGAAGTCAGAACAATGAAAATCATCAGGAGCCCATTTGACATTGAATTAGAGATAATGACACTCCAACATGCTTCCTGTGGTTATGACTGTACCATTCACACTGTTAGAAGCAGATGCTGCAATTTACATTGTGTTTCCACATTCTTTCACTGTGTGCAAATCAATCTGGTTAATCAGCCTGTATACTCCATCAATGAAGTGTATTATTTTATCAGGGTTAGCTCATCATATTGTTTCATCTAACTGGAAATCACTGTCAGGAAATCCAACCTAACTTGAAATCAACCAGAAATGATGTTTGTATAAGATAACTTGTGGTGACATGATTTACCATGCTTGTGTCCCCTCAGGAATGCTAAAGACAATGTAGAGTAGTAAGAAAGCTGCCTATGCCTTGAATTTAATGGGAATAAAAGAGTGAATCAGCTAATAGGAAAGCTGGAAATTAAAAGATTAAGCAATCTAGAAACTCATCTCAACATTGAACCTGATGCATAAAATGGTAGCTCTCACAATGACATTCAGAGGATACTCTCGGTGTCATACTCAGCGTTCATGAATTAAACATCATTGGAAGATAACTGTGCTTGTCAGGAACCACAAATGGAACCATGGCAAAGGCTCTAAGTTAGTCATAGTCTAATGCTATGTATAAATATGAGCCTGGAAACAGAATGAGTCATTGTCAGTAATGTGCTACTTACTGCTCCATCCTGGAGCACTGGCTTGGAAAGAAATATCTGAGCAGCGGGACTCAGGACCACAAGGTTAGAAAAATATCAGTGTTGAAAATATGACAAAATAAACAAAGATCAAAGTACATGGAAGCAGACCTCGTGATACAAGTCAAGAGTGGATAAATGCACAGTAAAAATATGCCAGGCTAATTCTGACATTTCTCTACAAAGGAAAAATTACAGATCTATTAATGGAGATTTTTATTTTAATGATAGCTTGCAACTTCCTTCCTGGCTTCTAAAAACATTTAGGTGCCACAGAAAATGTTTCAGCTTTGCTTTCACCCATGTAATATTTAAACTCAAAAGAGTCTGTAGTAATCAAGGAAAGATTGAAGGTAATTTAGATTAAATTTTGAGAAAAAAAATTTAAAAGTCAGCAACCTAGTTCTGATATATTTTATGAAAGCACTCTCTACTGCATGAGAATTAAATCATCACAATCATTATGAGAGAAAAAAACCCACAGAAACCAAATCCTACTACAGTATTTTCTATTTATGACACGGAGTATAACAGCTTTGTGACTTTTGTTTCCCTGAGCATTTCATGCTTATTGGACACAAGTCACTTTTCTTAAAGTTGATTCATGGATTTTTTTTAAAGCTAAAGGAGAAATGCCCATTCATTCTGATCTTATGTAATGGGCAAACTACGAAATGTCACTTCTGAATGACTTCACTAAGCTCATCACTTACACATTTGCACTAAAAAAAAGAATGACATATGAAAAGAGATTTCAAAAAAAAACCCAATCTGTATGAACCTTATCAAGGTGTCCAACATGGTCTTTCAAAATATCTTTGATGACAACCTGGAAGGATAAGGACTGGACAGATGGAGCAGCCACAGGTGGAGAAATGGCAAAGAAAGTGGTAAACATCTCAAATCAGATTAGAATCTTGTCAAGATTTGATTACCTCAAGGGTAAGTCCTAGACTTAATACTTTGCAGCATCTTTACAAGCAGCTGGAAAAATGGTACTAAAGCACCCTCATCAAGTTCATGGATGACGTGAAACAGAGAGCAGGGGTAGAAATCCTGAAAGAGCTACTGTGCAGATAGGTCACAAAAGGCTTGAAAATTAGTATAACAGGAAATGCATGAGATTTCTTTCTTATAAGAAAGATAAATTCAAAGTCTATACTGGGAAAAAGTAATCCCAAGCATCCGTACTGTCTGGGAATTGGCTGACTGCAGTGAATCTTGGCTGAAAAGGACTCATGGTCCCAAGAAGGCAGCTAGCAGAACATAAGTCAGCAGCCCATATCTGCAGCAGGAATGCAGACTGCAGGCAATATCAGCAGACTATAGTCAAGCCCAGAACAAGGGAAGTGATTAATCCACAATACCTGGTATTTGTCAAGTCACTTCAAGAACGCTGTGTCCAGTTTTCCTTCTCTGAGTTCAAAGACATGTTAAAATTAGATAGTGCCCACAAAAGTGATCAGAAGATTGGAGATCTTAACTTACAAAGAAAAGTTTACAGAAATGTTATTCCTAGAATGGAAGGTTTACACAGAATCTAATCACCTTCTTCCATTACCTAAAGAGAGTGTTAGAGAGAAGCTGAAGGTACTGTCTTCATTAGCATGTGCGGTGACAGCATAAGAGGTGACAGCCAGCGCTGCTAATGGGAAATTCTCTGAGTATATAAGGAAAAAATTCATCAGGAGAAAAATCAAGTATTGGAAGATGTATCTCAGAGAAGTCGCAGAATCAGCTCACTGGAAATATTTGAGACATCTTAATATAAATCTGAATAAATTAATCAAGAACCATGAACCCTGAATAAATTAATCTCACACCATGCTTTCAATTAGGAAAGCAGATCTCCTCTAACAAGAGTAAAAGACCTCTAGAGACCTTCCAACTTGAGTTTTCATTGATTTATTGGATTCTTTATTATTATGAACTTATGTACAGTAATTAATGAGTTTCTGAAGACTTCAAATTTTGACCTTGAGCAATTTCAAGAAAACAGAACAAAATATATAATTTCTTGTTTTGGGGGGAAAAAATCAAACAAACAAACAAACAAAACCAACCAAACAAGTGAAACAAAAGAAACAAACCAAACAAACGCCAAAATCATTGTGAATTTATATAGTTCATACATCAAGCCAAAGACAAGCACATCATTATCCAGAGGAATGTGTTCTCCTGTCTTTTTTCCCCCTTCATTCCTCTGAAATTCAAGTGGATGCATCTCAGTGTTTCATACGTGACCCTTTGGAAATCCTGAACATGATTATAGGAATCCAGTCTTAACTGTTCAGATAGTAACTTATTTTATTAATGCCTTATTCTTTTTTGTAAGTTTGACTTTCTTTTTTTCTCATATTACCTAAATCTACATAGTTATGAAATAAACTAGAAAATATGTTTCTGGTGTTCTTAATAATAGCAAAAGCACTAATGTATCTCAAGATTTTTCCTAAACATAAGAAGGCTAGTTGTCAAATTTAGGTGAAACAAATATTATAGTCAATCCTCTCACTGCTCATAGATGTTCTAAAACATCTGGGCTATGTCTCCAGTACTTTAGGTCACAGAGGATTAGTACCATTAATAGAGAAATCAACAAAGTTAATTAATGGAATACATTTCAAATCATAGTGTGACAAGCTTAAAACTGAGAGAACAAACAGCCTGAGGTAAAGAACGTTTTAGGAATCCTGTAATTCTCCTGAAGTATTATAAGTACAGCAAAACTCAAAGATAAGGCTATCCAAAATAATTTGAACAGTAGAAAAAATGAAAATAAGTTGTACAGAAACATAAATACCAAATGGAAATTTGTAAAGGCTGGTTGCTATTGTTTAAATACCTATCAATGACCGATGATGTGTATTCTCCGTTGTGTACTTCATATACTTTATTGTTTCTGTAATGTATGTCTTTTTACACTGATCCACCTCTCCCAGTTCTTAATATGAAACTGAATTCTCAGGTACTGTTTCTCCAAACAATTCAATGTTTCTGAAGTGGACAACAGCGATCCATTACTGGGACTTCTGAACTAGACAGTAATGTAAGGATATAAGTAATATAAGGAAATAATGATAAATATAGGAATCAGAATAAAATATTATACTTATTATTAATTTTTTCACTTTACACACTTAATTTTTAGCTTTCACAAATCACAACACATCTTGTTGAAGATACTTCACTTTAAATAGCACATTTAAATTCGTTTTAATGACCAAAACAATTTCTAGTTTCTCATAAGTCTTAGTTAATTCTCCAAAAGTAAGTGCTGTTTTTGAGGCAGCTAAAGCATTATAATTACTGATTTTGACATAGCTGAGCACATTATGTGTAAAACGCAATTTGGTCTTAATTGCATATCTGCACCTGATGCCTCCACAGGATAAAACAATGCCATGCACAATCCAGACCTAAATAAGCTTAGCTGTCCTCTGTCACCCAAAAGATAAATTTAATTCAAGTGGGCTTATGAGTATCATCTAATTTTTTGAACAGTTTAGCAAGTAGTGATAAATACCAATCTCTTTAATACACTATTTTCTTTATTGTCTCCTAAAACTATTAGAGGAGCTTCTTCTCAGTCATCACAGAAATGAAAAAAACACTCTCTTTTTTCATCCTGGTCTAATCCACTATAACCCTCTGACCTCAGAGAATTATTTTTCTACCTTTTTTTTTCTTTTCTTGCCACCTATTTTTTCAGAACCGCTGAGGCCTGAAAACCCCTAAGTGAACCAGACAATTCAGATTTTGTTGTGTCAGCATAAAAACAATAAAAGTAATGCATACAGAATTCTCTGCTCCATAACGGCAGTTTTTATGGTCCATAGAGCACAAATGAAAGGAGAAAAGGTGTTTCTGCCAAGAATAGAGCTACAAGGAATGAAAAATGCAGTGCTCAGAGAAAGACATTTTCACTCTTGCCCTGATTGTGCTGACTTTTTGTTTTAAAACCCAAAGATTTTTGGACAAATGTTAAATATTTCAAGCAACTTATGGTTAAAAAACCCCAAACCCTAACACTATTGAAATAAGTTTTTGCTATTAGCTTTGACCTGGAAGTAGGTAAAGACTTCATAGCTCCAAAATCACTAATGGATTTCAGAAAACTTTCTTGTCTTTTATATCAGAATGATATATAGTCCTCTACTGAATAATAACTAGCATCACAATAGTCCTTCTTGTAAAATACAGTGGAAGATGACAAGTGTCATATATCTCACACTTCTGCAGGTTTTTTTCCTTTATAAATAGGAATAACAATTTAATCAAACTTAGTCTGTTTCTAAAGCATAACCTATATTCTGGATGTTTGTAAAGATAAACCTGCTCACTCTGCCTGTTCTGAGATACAAATTGCACATACGGAGCTCCCCACTTCATTTGCACTGCATCTGAAAACAATCTCATTTTCCAAAAACACTAACTGCGTAGTTTTACCATTGGAACTGAGTGTGAAGGTCACAAATGTTACTTTAAATATTACCTCTAATAGGTAATAGGTGTCACAATACCACAATTTTAACAAACATATTCTCACAGCATCAATACCTGTATGAGTGATATTTGTGCAATATTTAAAGCACAATTAACGTCTGCTCAAAACACTGTCACTGTTGAGATTTGATATAAACTCAGTAGAAGCCAAACTCAGCATTGCTTTGGTCAAAGACCTCTTTGAATGAGCTCAAGAGATGGAAAGCCCATCAATTATTATTGGTCTTTTCTATTTCCAAAAAGACATAGTTAAAATAGTTTCATTGTCTTCACAGGTTTCAAAAACTTAATGGATGTTCCACTGTCATTTTTTTCCTAATGGCACCACTCAAGCAGCAGAAGTAGCATTAACTATTGTTTGCAATGATAGTCATCAAAATGAGCCTTGTTGCACAGACAGATTGTTGGGGATTTTTCTCCCAATAAATTCACCTATCAGTTCTGTTGACAGACAGAAACTTGTTACATCCAAAATAGCCAATAATTTTCAATGTTTCTTTGCGAAATAGCTCATGTAAAATATTTGCTTCTATACATTAACATAAGCCAACACTGAGGTATTTTGCAGTGGGATTTGGATTTAGCATTCTGCACTTCTTTATTACACAAAGTAAATTACCAACCACATTGGACCATATGTGCTAACAGCTGAGTCTTTCTCTGTACTTTTCTGACCTTGGTGACTAGAAAATTGGAGTTAATTCAGGCAAACAGGATTGATGCCATATGTGGTTTTTATCAAAGGTGTAGAGGAGTGGTGAGATATTGATCAGAAGAATTTTTTTAGCAAATCTGTCAGATCTTGGAATAATTCTGGCAGTTTTATCTTTAAACACCTTTAGTTTCCTAAACAACATACTTGAGAAGATAAGCAACATAACATTTAAGGAGCTGCTTCCCTCCAGTAATAGGAGGAATAAAAAAAAACTGTAATATCTGGAATTTCAAGTTACAGTAAAAGACAGAGGAACTTTCAGCCAGACTGGTTCCTGATGAATATACCATGAAGAAATCTACACACCTAAATGAATTTATGTGTTTTCAGTTAATGATACGTACAGAAAACGCAGACAACAGCAGTTATAAGACGTAGTTTTGAGTACTTTTCACTACTGATATATAGATACTAAATTTAGCAGAAGCTGATGGAGAAAATTGCATTGCTGACAAAACCATACAACATGTCAAAAGTTAGAGTAAAATACAATAATATGTTCATATGCATCCTGCAATTTGGACATCTGTACTGAGTCCAGGCAGTGTAAATTTAGTTCAACAGAGAAGGCATATAGTATAGCTTTGGAAGACTAAGTTCTACAAAGCCTCTGCTTTATTTGTAACTAGGAACAGCCAGAACAAGTGTATGGCAGAACAATGGGAAACAATTCACTTTCTAGCATTATTAACTGGTCTATTTGAATTTTTTTCGGAAGAATTTCTCAAAATTAGCAGCAATAAAGTAATTGAAATTTTCTAATGAATGAAAATGGGAAAACAAATTACCAGCTTGTTTGACCACTCAGTGATTTAAATGTCATGTTAATGTTAAACAATACACCAACACTCAGTCATGGATTATTCTAAGACTTCTCAGCTAATCCTGTGCCAGTTACTTAATTATTGCTCAATGCCTTAATATATAACTGGAACGTGCAGAACCAGTCTTGGGAAGAAAAAAGTATCATTTTGAGTAGCACTCTCACATATAATCTTCTGAAACTATTGAATCAAAATTCCCCTATTTTGTATATTTATGTGGAGGAATATGAAAAGCAAAATCAGTGAAAAGTTAGCACACTGTATTTCCACTACCCCATATAAACTGAAGAAACTTGTGTTGTTCAAAATCTCTCTATAAATACATAGTTTGCAGTTTCAATAGAATCCTGGCTACTATATCTTCTTTAAGTTAGATTGAATTTTAAATTACAAAAGCCATTTTAATTTGAACACATTAGCATTGGCTGTAGGAACATATACTTTTTCCTGTGACAACAGTGTAGTGCTCTCTCATGTTTGCACTGGGAAGGGTCTGTCATATGGTATGGCCTCAACATTGCAGCCTTAATGTTATAGATGTTCTGTTCACATTAGTTGCCCTGAATTCTTGCAAAGATCAGGGTAAAAGGCACTGTAACCTATTATTTCTTCCAATTTTCAGTATTTTCTCACTTTATTACACAAACAGGTCCAACTGTAGTCTTATTAAAGATTATCTTCAATTACAAAAATCAGAGTTAAAATTATACTAACATTGAGCTATATCAACCAGAACAAGTAAATAAGTACCTGGGCTGGGATGACCTCCCTCAATCTTTATTCTTTTTTTTTTTTCCTAAGTGAGCAATAATGAGAAATTTCAGTGATAAACTTAACTTTCAAAAATGTTTCAAAAATTTTAATAAGAGTGTATTAGGGAAAAAAAATAAACAGAATTATGTAAAAAATAGGAGAGAACAACATTTCATATTGATTTCAGTTGACAGAACAATTAAGACAATAATAAGAATCAAAATTTAAACACAGATTTTTTTTTTCATTTTTAGGAAAAAATATTTTTAATAGATAATTCCTCAGCTGCCATAAAAATTCTCTGTGTTACTCAGTAAGGTCATTCATGTGAGATGAATCCAGGGATATCTCAGTGACATTTGAAGCTAACTAAAAATTTTTACTGATTGTCACAGTAAAAGACTTCTAATATTGACTAAAATATTATTCAAAATTGATACATTCATAACTGCACATGGTAAAATCAATTACACTTCATAATCAATGCATTTTGGGGGCAGACAAGAATTTTTTTATCAATAATGAAGCATTTCAAACATGGATTTTGAAATAATTACTCTGTGGCCTCTGATATTCAAGTTCTGCAATATATTCAAGAGAAGGAACAGGGATTTGAAATGCACTGATGTGGTCTATGGAAATCTATGTGCCATCAGAAAAATATTGCATGGGCTGGTATGTGATAACTCCTAGAAAATTTACTGTTAATAATTGTAAGGGAGTTGGAACTAGATGATCTTTACTGTTCTTCTAGCCCAAAGCATGCAATAATTCTGATTATCCAACTGCCAAGAGCTCTAGACATTTCCTTCACAGAATTTCTGGGTGTAGCTGTGCATCATTCTGTTTCTCCTGTCAAACTGTCAGTAAATTGATCAATTGGACAGAAAAGTAATTCTGTTATTCATCTAGTAAACAGCTAATGGGAAGCACAATTTCTGATGTACTTTGAGAATCCATTAAGTTGAATTTAGCTAAATTTATATTATTATCTCTGCTAATCTACTTACGAAAACAAGCCAGCCTTTTCAGGATGTTACCAAATTATTTTGCTGAGCAGTTTCCAATAACAACAACTGGGACTACGGTGTTTGACTTAGTTCCTTATTTTGTTTTAATTGAAATATTTGAGAAAATTCCATTCTAGGGTATTTTATGGATACTAATTTAGGAGTAACCATTTTAGAAACCTCCAGTAAACAATAACTAAATATGTATTACATTTCAATTTAAAAAGCTAACAACATTACTGGCAACTGACTTAATGCTTTACTGTTCACATGTATTATATAAGACTTGAAAAAAGGCAATCAAAACAAAAGTAGAGTGAAAGCACAGAAAACTCATTTAATTCATTCTGCATTGTATACCTTACTACTTATCCCACTAGTTCCCACATATTTTGAGAAAAATTAGCAGTTGCACTGATAGTGTTTGTGACTGTATTTTAGCACATAACTGATGCCATACTCAATGTGTTATCATGACTATACTATTTTGTGTGACTCTTTGGCCTACTACTCACAGATGGGATTAAGGAGATCACCTATGAGTTTGAAAGCCATTGTATTGGAAAATGTCTTTTAGCAACACCACAAACATGATTTCCCTGCATATGCCAAGAAGAAAAGCAGCCAAAGTAGTGACAATACAAACAATTTCAAACACGACAAAGTGGATGAAATTGCTTGGGCAAGTAAGGAAATAGTTTCATATTTATTTTGAGTAACAAACTCAAACTCATCTGCTGAGTTTGCTAAAATTTGCTAATTAACATGAAAGGTTTTTCTAATGAGCACCTAGATCAGCAGTTGGACAGATACACCCTTAGTTAATTTTAAAATAAATAGTTGCAGATAAGTGAAAGATATTTTCTGTCAATGAGTAAATTAATAAGGAAAAATGGCCTGCTTTAAGGTGTGTAGCTCCATAAACAATTTTTAACTTGTCATAAGACCCGAATCAACTTTTATGGTTTCATCTTAGCAATAGCTAACTTCAGTAGTGTGCATCAACACTGAGCAATCAATGTCATTTCTCAAGGGGACAGGTATTTTAATCTTATTAATTTCCATGTATATTTATATAGTTTGATTCTTGTTTATGCTCATATGACAAAGTTGCACTGAACCTTTTTAAGTGACAATTTACTGAAGATCTCTGGGAAAAATATAGTTATGTTCATCATGACAGATGTGATAGCATCTGTCAAGTAACCCACGCTTTTCATTCAGATCATGACAATATTTGCCATAATGCCATGATTGTTTTTTTCTAGCAAATATATTCTATAGCTAACTTTATCCCTTGCAGTCTTTTTACTTTAAATAAAAAAATATAATTGGGCAATTGCTAAGCCTAAAGAAACACCAAACAAAAAATATATAAAAACCACAGTCACATAATTATATTTTCTTTGCATTCTAATTACTCTCTATTTGATTTTCTCATTTTGAGCTAAATGTAAGAA
Source organism: Toxostoma redivivum (assembly GCA_013397375.1). Taxonomy (NCBI): domain Eukaryota; kingdom Metazoa; phylum Chordata; class Aves; order Passeriformes; family Mimidae; genus Toxostoma; species Toxostoma redivivum. Next base: position 64,832 of record VXBI01007920.1, on the reverse strand, counting down.
AAAAGAAAATCTCAGTAACTTGCTTATTTGCTCTGCTTACTCTAGGGTTGCCAAACCATACAGTATGAGATTTCTGGATTTGTTTGTTATCAACTATTATCCTTATGGGACTTGTAAGTAGGAGTGAGAAAATTCATGACTTGAGACAAAGACAGTTTAGCAGGTAAATAAAAAGCTGTGCACAAGCAAAGCACAAGGAACTCATTCACAATTTCCCATGGGCAGGCAGATGTTCAGCCATCCCCAGGAAAGCAGGGCTCCATCATGTGTACCTAACACTTGGGAAGACAAACACCATCACTCCAAACATCCTGCCCCTGCATCCTTCTTCTCCCCCCGGCTTTTTATGCTGAGCATGATGCCATACGGTGTGGAATATCCCTTTAGTCTGTTGGGATCAGCTGTCCTTGCTCTGTCCCCTCCCAGTTCTGCACTCCTAGCCTATTCACTGGTAGCATAGGGTGAAAAGCAGAAAAGTCCTTTGCTCTGGGCAAGTACTGCTCATCACTAACAAAAATGTTCCTGTGTTGTCAACACTATTTTCAGCTCAAATCCAAAACGTAGTCCCATACCAGCTACTCCAAAGAAAATTAACAGTACCCTAACTGAAACCAGCACAAAGCCATACCTTTTAAAAAATGTCTAGCATGAGCTAGAGAGCTAAAAAATTGAAATAGCTTATCTATTCCAAGAGGAAGAGTGCTGACACTGAAGCTGGTAAGGGGAGACCCAAGTCGTTATGTTTTGTTAATGCAATCACTGTTTCCTTTCCTAATACAGCTTGGTAAATTTCTTCCAAGAAAAGCCATTAGTTTAAATGGACATAGAACATGCAAGAAAAATAAAACTGTGGAGGCTCATTCCCATTCTGTGAGCAAATGGCCCATGTACCAGTGTCCCAGATTACCACAGACTCCACAGTTCTGGAATCACAGAACTGTTGAGGTTGGAAGGAAACTCTGGAGGTAATTTATTCCAAAATCCAGTTCCAAGGAAAGTCTAGTAGAGCAGGTTATCTAGGACATTGTCTAGGGTTTGAAAATTTCCAAGGATGGAGACCCTACAGTCCCTCTGGATAATATGCTCCTCTGCTTGAACCTCACAGTAAACTATTCAAATGCAAATAGACATATTTCAATTTTTGCCCACTGCCTTGTCTTCTTTCGCTGGAAACCACTAAGCAAAGTCTGGCTCCATCTATTTTATATCCTCCTATCACATATTTATAAATATAAGTCTATTTTCCCCACACACAACTTTTCTTTGTTCCAGGCTAAACAAACCCTGCTCTCAGTCTCTCATCTAATGACTTATACTTTAATTCAGAGGGATTTGGTATTTTCTTTTTTTGACCCACATGAGGTTCCTTCCCACCCATTTCACCAGCCTATTGAAGTTCCTCTAAAAGGCAGCACAACCATCTGGTCTGTCAACTACTCCTTTCACTTTTATATCATCTGTAAACTTGCTGGGATATTACAATCCAGATCATAAATGAATCTGTATGGGACCTGATCCCCCATGAGAGCATGACTGTCTATATAACTGATCTCCAGTTGGACTTCAAGCTGTTTATAACAACCCTTTGAGCTGGCCAGTTCCACCAAATTTTAGTCCTACTCACTCTCTACTTTATATGGTCCATACTAAATTAGAAAGATACCTTTAATGAATGATGCATAGCAAAACTTGCCCTGGTGTTATCTTGAACTCTCCTCCTGGTCTTAATCTGCCTTTTAAAGTCTAGTAATGATATTCAAATAGCCTGTAAGAGTCTCTTTATGCTGCTTATCATAATGTTTTGAAGACAAAGTGAATTTCTGCTACACTGAAGATTCATAGAATCATAAAATCATAGAATATGTTGCATTGGAAAGGACCACAAAGATCATTGAAGTCCAACTCCTGGTCTAGCTCAAGATTGTCCCAGGAGTCATGCCAAGTGCCTAAGACACCAAAACACTTTTTGAGCTCTGTCAGGCTTGGTGCTATGACACTCCCCTGGGAAACCACTTCCAGTGTCCAACCATCCACTAGGTGAAGAAGATTTACCTAGAATCAAACCTAAACCTCCCTTCACACAACTTCAGGCCATTCCTTGTGTTCTGCCACTGATAGCCAAATAGGAGAGATCAGTGCCTGCCTCTCAGCTTCCCTTCATGAGGAAGTTGTAGACTGCAGTGAGGTCTCCCCTCAGTCGCCACTTTTCCAGGCTGAACAAGCCAAATTACCTCAGCCCCTCCTCAACCCATCTTTTTTTATATAACCATTTTGTCTATATCTTAAAATGCTAAAAGTTAACACTTAGCTTCATTTGCCTCTATTACTCCACTATTTTCTTTGCTAGGTACAATGACTTGGATTTAGACTCTACTTCTTATTTTAATTCCACCTCCTCTGTTGTTTACAGATGTCAGATTGTTCATATTTTGAAAAGACAAAACAGCATCCCTGCTGCCCCCAATAAAAGTAAATAATTAAAAAACCTTTTTATTTTTCTGTAGTAGTTAATAAAATCAGTCTTATCTCAGTTCCTTTGTTCAAAACCAAGTTTTCATAATGTTTGATCTTTTGCTAGAATTTTTCTTAACTCTGTTTCAATTGATTAGACAAAACCCTATTGTTATCTCAATATTCAAGTATGGAGTGTTTGTCTTAAAAACATTTACTGAGAATTCATTAAAACTTTCCCACTGTGCCTTATCAATCTGAACCTGATTTTGTGACCTTTATGCCTCACTTTAAAAATTCCAACCTGTTTTAAATCACTAGCTTAGCTGGCTCTTTTTCTATTTGCCTGCACCAAAATGCTCCTTGTTCACATCAACTCTTTTGACCCTCACTCCTGTATAGTATGATTAATGCCTAGAGAAGAGATATGTTAAACGTTTGCTTTGACCAGCTTATTTTTCCACTTTCAGGTTTTTTTATTTCCTTTGAGTCTTTTTTTATGTGTGAATTTACTTCAGACTGGAAGCTGAAAGAGGCTTAAGGCAATCTTATTTTCTTCTCCTTTAAACAGACTTTATCTAAGCAATTCCAAATACCATAGCTGCAGTGCAGTACCTTTTCTTCTTGATTACAGAGCAGCCCATTTACTTGAAATTTCAAATGATGGAGAAAGAACTAATACAAGCTCATGCATACATTTACTTGTCTTCAGTATCAACCTTTTGAACTCCTTAAAGACAATGATTAAGCTATTTCTTACTGTCTACCCAGCTGTCCTAGACCAATTTACAGGTTGTAAGTTAGTCTATTTCTTCATTTTGATCAACCATTAGAACAAATACGCAATGCTTGGAAAGACAATAAAGCTACCAAAGCGCACACATCAATGGATGTAGAATACATCAGCTCACTGAAACCATCTTATTTTCTAAAAATCCTGTCTAAGCATTGTGCAAGCTTATACTTCATTTTTATTTACTTCTCTGGACTCTAATAATCCCTCAGAAATTGAAATTGTCCTTTTAATCTTTGTTTCTAAATAAATTAATTTATACTTGTTTTCTGACGTCTCAGGATCTTGATTTTCCAAGAGAAAATTAAATTTCCAGATATTTCCAGAAATGCTTTCCCTTTAAAAATATGTTTTTAAAAATTGAATAAATTTTTACATATTTCAAACATTGCATATAATGCACTCAATGTGTAAAGTTTGTGTAGACACTCAAAAGTGAAATTTCCACAAGTATTCTAAATCAATTATGAATTGTGTATGGTGGAAAATTTTATTTTCCAGTTTTGGAATATGAAAAACTTACACCTAGGTCAGAGATACTTAACAGAACTCCAGACTGAGCTGACTAGTTTGGAATGAAGTTCAAAAAATGGTCACAAATAAACACCAATGAGAAATGAAAGACATATTTTTTTTGGGAACACTCAAATATAAATATTATGAAGCCTATGAGATAACACTCAAAGGTAAAATTTCTACTAGTCTTTCTGGAATATACTTACCTCACTTAACTAATGACATTCAATATATTTCTATATTATACTAAATGTTTCAGTAATTCATTAATAAGTCTTATTCAATAAAGAAAATTATTAGCATTAGTAAATTTGTATAAGTAAATTATGTCATAGAATCAGAGAATCATAGAATCATTTAGGTTGAAAAAGATATGTCTTCTAAGGTACATCTAGTTCAACCATGATCCTAACACTGCCAGGTCCACAACTAAACTATATGACTAGCCCAAAATTCATGACTCCATGGTGCAAATTGATTAAAGCTTTATAATGGATTGATAAAAAAGTTCATATTGATTCATGGAAGGGTTTAGGTTGGAAGGGATCTTCTAAGAATATCCAGTCCAACCTTCCTGCCCTGGATAGGGACTAATTTCACTAGATCATGTTGCTCAAAGATCTTTCCAATCTGACCTTGAACTTGCTGGTACTCTCTTCTAAGCAACATAGCAACTTGTGTTCTCTGAACAATCAAAGAAGGACCATGCTGAAGTAGTGGTGTCCATCTGCCTAAGTTCATAGAGATTTGGAAGGTGATTTTTCTTAAAGAATCTTTTACCATAATTTTTTCTGAAACATCCTTACTGTTAATGTCTACAAATGGGAAATGCTTTCTAAATTATCAAGTTAAAGCCTTCAACTTGGATGGTACTTAATGGATTTTTTTTTCAGCTGAGTTTTTGAACTCTCAAAGGTTCTTAGAGAAAAATCAATCTGGTCAACATTTCTGTTAAAAAAAAACCCTTAACTGAAAAATATATTACTCTTCTAAAGATGTGTTTATGACTCTTTTCTTGTTTGCTTGTTTGATTTGAAAGCTGACATGTAGCTCAATAATTTATTTTTTTAATAAATTTAAGCCTAATTTTTTAAGCCAAAATATATTCATTAAAATAAATAAATAAATAAATACATGTTATGAAGTTATGTTTGTGTTGTGTTTCAATTTGCCTGAAGAGAATATTTTGTTTGGTTTGCATTTGCTACTAAATAGTCTATCTATGACAATTAAGATTTTGCCGCTATCAGAAATCCAGTGTGAGGAACGTGTTTAGAATCTAAAATATTTCTTCAAGAGGAAAAAAAAACAGATTAAAGTGACAATCAATATGATGTTGTCATACATAGTCCCTAAAATCCTTTCTAATGATCCAGGAGAAAGCCTTACTCCTGCTTTTTAAACATTACTTGTTTTCAGAATGTCATTGACATTAAATTAAAATCCTCATTTTCCCTTTATTTATATTTCCCTGCCAACACCCCCACTTTATAGTCACTAGTAACATTCATGTAAAGAGGTCTTTGATCCTCATAATCACTATTTCTTCTTATTAAAGGAGAGGTAAAGTCTAAAAATAGTTTTAAATAGAGCATAAAATCATAGACAAACTCACTGAATTTGGATATTATTTGGATATTCTTTCCTTCATTACATTACTCCCATGAACTCTCAAATCCCTAACTTAGCCTTTTGGAACAGTATATCATTCCATATATCTTTATACACAGGAATAGGTACACTCCTTGCTCTGTGTTTTTGTGTGTTTATACATAAAAAATGCCATATTTCTGTGTAGTTTTATTTTTATAATGTACTTCTCACAGATCCTAGATGGAACACTGAATTTAAGTAGACTAGATAATTAGGTTTAACAAAGTCTTTCTATGTCTCAGCTTCTCTAGCATCTTCTATATTTTATGAAAATGTTAAGGAAAGTTAGGTATTTTGGACCTTGAAGAGCATAAAATAACTTTCAGTAGAAGATATTGCAGCCTTGCAACATAATTCTTAAAATTTGATGGATACTAGTTCCAGTGAATCTTTACAATACAGACACTTGCATTCAAATATTTTCTTCAGAAATATTCTGTCTGCTATATCAAACTAGCCAAATCACTTTTTGTCCATTTATATTTCCATCCACTTCTCAAAGATATACAGAAATTAGTATCTCCTTATACATCCGCAATGATCTGCAAGAGAGAGGTCATCTGGGAGGGTTGAAACTATCTCCTTTAAAAATTCTTTAGAAGCAAACTCCTCATTATCCTTTCAAATACATGACCTGTGGCTAGAAAGCTATAAGTCTTTAGAATAGATCAAGATGCAATCTATTCTGGAAAAAATACTGACATAGCACAATTTGTTCTTTGAGGAAGAGAATTTATTTTTTTTTCTTTATCCTAATTTAACATGAGGTAAGTGGTGGAAAGGGAGAGCCAATAAGGAATATGATGGGACTCCACAACAGCAAGCACTCAGGACAAATTTACTTGTATTAATATAAAGAGGACATTTCTTATGTTCTTGATGAAGTTTAAGAGCCTATTTCATTGCTTATAAATAATGTATAAATATTTAGAGAATGCTATAAATTTCATTTGGTTATAAAAGTAAGGTTACACAGGTGAAGTTCTCATTTGCATATTCAATTTGAGCCTTACTCTAATAAAAAAAGTAATTCTCTTTGTTTATCTGTGTTCATAAACATCTTCCAGCTGCCTGCCGCTCAGCATAAAATATAAGCATGGCTATTTTTGTCAGGATTTTTGAGACAGGTCAAATATGACAGAAAAGCAGAGAGACACCAAGACAGAACCAATACACAATACTCAATAGTCTTGAGACACTAATAATTTCAATAAAGCTATTTCATTCAAGACCAGATGAGGATAAGAAGCTACAGCCTTGTACCTATATTACAAGAATTCTGATCCTGAGGAATGTCAAATGACTTAGTTTATACTATTCTATCATTCTCAAAATAATAATTGCTATTAAGTAAATAATTTTCTTCGCCATTCTCACTTGGTTTTTTCCACCTCCCAGTAAAGGGGAGTGTAGGGGAAAGGGAAGTAGTAACTATTTCCGGTCTCTGAAGAATTTTTTTCATTAGTTCTAGCAGAAAAATATATATGGTAGACATTTTATGACCACCCAAAAATGAGAAGACACCTACTGTACAGTGTGACCTTGAGTGGCTAGGAAAGGGAGTTATAGTTAAAAATAAGCTGGACAAGTCTGCTCAAAAATACCAAGCTTTGTGGAGCAAAAGATGGAAGAGGAAAGGCAGTTCAGTGATTTGATGGAACAAATATTCAAGAAGGTGCACTTTAAACAGTTTCCAAGGTAACTACCTCTGTTGCTGGAATCTATAAATAGGGGTACACACTGGGTTTCAACTATGCTACTGAAGACAATCAAATATACAAAGAAAAATAAATAATTAAAAATGTGGACGGTTGAATGAAAGAACAAGGAAAATAATGAAAAAAATATAATAAAAGAATAGTATGTAAAAAATTACTGCGTGTTAGTGGTGTCAGTAGCATATTCACTGGCCTGAAAAGCATTGACAAAGAATATAAAATTGTCTACCAGAGAACAATTGAACGACTTTAAAAGCAGATTGGATGTGCATGTATGTACACATCTCATTTATATAGACTGTATGTACATACATGTGCACATAGACACACTCTGCTTAGGCTATCTGATATTGATTTAAGTGAAAGAGATCAAGTTAATCGTATACTTGATATACAAAGTTAATCAAAAAAATATATTTAATCTGGGCTATGAGTTTATCAAATAACTATTCCCTTAAATTGTGAATTCTTTATTTTAAAAAATTGTGATTCTTTATTTAAAAATATTCCTTTCCAAAGACTGCATTAGTTCTTCCCTAATGATTTGACTGACATAAAGCTTGCTGCTTATGGGCCAATATCTACTTCAACCCCAGTACTTTTGATGTTACAGCAAAAGGATTTTTCCCAAAGGTAGTAAAAAGAAGACAAAGAGCAACAGCTAGATTGTTATGTAAATACAAGCACCCTTGAGCCAAAACAGATTTGAATTTGACAAACTTCCCAAAATGATAAGATGGAGAGATGATTCAAAATATTAAAAATTATTCAGGGGTATTTTGTCTGTGTTTTGTCTCCACATGAGACTAATGTGTGCATGCATGTTGATGAAACTAAAAGCAACTTGAAAAATTGGTGCTTGATATCATACAAAGATTTGAGTTTTCAAGAGTGACAGTTCTTTATATTTTTCTGATGCATTTAGCAGAATAGAAAGGAAAGAATAGAAGGAAAGGAAAAGGAGAAGAAGTAAGTTCTCAAATCCAGATCTACTTTCAGACACTTGATTTTAACACCAAATGCTATTGCAAACAATGATATGAACCAGCTCAGGTGAGCTCTATGAAATACAAATTACTAGAAAAATATAGGTTGCGAAAGACAAGCAAGTGAAACCTGTGGGTTTGCCTAGATCTAATGCTTAAAGAACAAGACTGATTCTCTTTTCTCATATCTGAAAAAAAAAGCTGAGAATATATTGGCCACCTTAGGCCAAATATACATATTGCATCATCCAAAGATATTTGTTTCTAACAATAGGATAAACTTTGTTCCATAAAGCCAAATTAATCCTTTTTAAAGAGACATGTCATAAGACTGACTTGCATCAAAATACTTCCAGCTACTGGAATCTGGCTGCCTGAAATCCTGAACTCCTGCTAGGTTATGAGGTTATGCCATGGTGAAGGCCAGTAAATGAGTATAGATAATAATACGGGCATGGATCTATGGAACAATGAAAACTGATTAAGAACAAATGGTGCAGTATTACATGGAAAATCTTCCTGGAAGTTCATCTTTATTTAATTAAAAAAAAAATTAAATATATCATAGAGTTACTCAAATAAGCAAAGAAACGTTTTCCATCTCAAAAAGCCAAAACTTATCTCTTTACTGCCAATATACTTATGAGTATTTCAGAATTTTTTTAAAAGATTAATCTTTGCCAAAGAGCTATTTGATAAGTTTTACAGCTCTCAGTTTCTTGTGGGTAGCGGATGTTTTGCTTTCTATTATTGTTTAGATATATTTTAAACCTTCAGGTATACTTGTTCAAAGTGAACATGGAGGAGAAGAACTCCCTGTTGTAGGACCAAAGACAATGTACAAAAGAAAATCAAAAGGCAAACATAAATAATCAACTTCTTCACTACTCAACAATATATTTCCATAACAATTTCTTATGTCTCTTTTTTATGTTCAAAAATTTTAAAGCATAGTAGGGAAATACTTTTGTCACTTGATGACATGAGCAGAGAGGTAAGAGTTTGCAAAAGGTGCAGGAACACAAGGTATTTAGTGCTTGAATACATAATACATGCAGGAACATTCACATATTTAGGTATTTTCATAGGCGGATATTGTGCTAAAGTTCACTGCTCCTCCTAGTATGTTTAGAAGAGAATTTTAGACACATACTATAACATAGAGGAATGTATTTATATCATTATAAATTTCTGCCTACTGAAATTGATGTAACAGGGGTCTCTGTGAAGAAAACTGTTGTGTTATGCTAAAATCCAGCCAGTCGATCAGCAGGTGTTAACATGTTGTGAGAAGAACAAAAAGTTCAAGCAGATTTTAGGCATTCCATTCCAGGACACGGAATCTAGCATAGAAACCAAACATACATTGTTTTGTCATAATAGATAATTCTCATAATATTTAAAGGGGACACACAACTATTTGGAAGCTGGTATGGACAACCTATGACTAAAAAGTCTCAATAGTCTTACTGTAATATTCTTCAGGAAGAAGTAGCCCAATTCATATATGATAATTTTCAAAACACTTGTTTTTTTTCAATTAAAATCATATTTCCATTATATTATTGTGTACTCTTACATGAGCCCAGAGAACCTAGTTGCATGATCTTGTTCCTAATATACCTTTCTGCATTAGCAAAAAGTAACATATCAAGGAAAATATGATTCCTGGCAGAAGATTAATTACAAATGTCCAAAAAAGTTAGAGGGACATAAATCAAGAGCATAATGTATGCATTTTTTTTATTGTTATTGACTCTTCTCCCATCTTACTCAGTCTCTAATATTTATACAGGGAATAAAGATAAAATATAGGAGTTTAATCAGCTTTCAACTTCCACTGCTTTTACCATGAACTTAATGCAATGAAAAGAAATGAATTGTAGAGAGTCATTCAAGCAAGGGTGTTTGTCACTGCAAATTTTCTGTTATTGCATGGCTTGAATCTTGGAAAACAAATTGACTAATCTTTGATATGATATTATTTTTATCATTGTGCAACCTATGAACACTTACAGTCTACAAAATAATAACCTTTTGTCTTTTAGAAGAAACACATTTAATAGAATTTCAGCCTCTGAGGACTTAATAATCCACAATTTTCATTCTGTGACAGACTTTTAAACAAATTAACCTCCTTAAAATCTTAACTTCTGTTTCATTTGAATACTAGCTCCTCTCTAAAGATCTCTATGAGACACATTGTCCCGACTGTTGCATCAGATCTTGCATGGTGAAACCATGACCATTGTGCAGGGCATCCTGAGGATTTTCCTGCTTGCTTCTCCCTACAGCTATCAAACAATAACTCTCCTATTACTCCTGACACAGTGATTATCAGAAGCTGACTGGGGGCTGAGAGAGGTGGCAAGGACAAGAGGAGAGAAAGAAGTAGAGACTTATAAGAAATGCACTTGCAATGCTAAATACAGGCAGCTGTCAAAAAGCCTCTAAAAGCTATTGTAATTTGTCTGCCATGCAGAGCCAAGCACAGATAAGACACCTAATCAAAATAAATGAGCTCCACAAAACTGGGAAAACAAAGCTCATGTGCTGAAAACAAATCAAATGTTCACAATTCATTTAGGGAGAGAAAAACTTTATCTAGTGAGATATTAGTATCTAATGATAGGTCAAACATTTCTGATAGAAATCTCTGTGATCAAGACTTCATCCCATACTTAGAATAGAAGCTCTAGTGGCAGGAGCAACGAGAAAGATTGAGTGAAGACATTCTCTGCAGGCTACCAATTTTCCAGCTTCCTTCTGTCAGACACTGCCAGACTGCCTTAGTAGTACAAAGATACAGAGAGTATGGAGAGATAACAAGCTGAAAGTGAGTAATTTTCTAAGGGAAGAAATGAGATGAGGTGAACTCTTAACAGCTGCCAATCAGAACTAAATGATACTATGAGGACACTTACCTGACATTTGATGAATGAAAATTTAGCAGGTCTGTACAACTTCTCAATCTGCACTTTTTTATATAAATTGCATTTATAAATACTGTCCAAAATATGAAAATTAAAATAGGATAACTGAAGACTTCCTTTTCTCCAAATACCTTATTATTTGATAGTATTATTTTAAGATAATGATATGATGGGGTTTTCACACTCTAATTCATTGTTAAACTTGCTATTTCAATTTAATAAGTTTCTGAAGGTCATCAAGTATTTTTACGTTGTGTCTGGTGGTTTTTTCCCAGTAAAAATGGCAGGAAAATCTTGACTGGAGACAACTAACACACTCTATTAATGTAGGAGTCAGGTAAATTCCAGGAAGTCAGCAGCAATAAATGCTCTCATGACCCATCTTAAAACAACTTTTTCATTTCTGCTAGAACTATGGTAATTTCTGAGAAAAATCTACCATGATTTTTAATTTTTTCTCTGTCATGTAATCCTGCATTTCTAATTTCTAGAGTAATTCTTTAGAGTCAGCCTGTTCTGGGAGGTATTGGATTTTAATATGAACAACTTTATACTGAGGAATAAATAAATTTTGTAGAGATGTAAGTGAAAAGAGGAGCTATGATATCACCACTGTGATCTCTTCATGATAACATTTCTAGGATTTGTTAAGATGAGTTTCTACTACTGTGGGAGGATTCAATTTTCACTGCCTAACCTAATTTTACAGTAGTCTGAAGTAATATATTTCCATATACACATAACACATTTCCATGTGTTTTTTCCCCTCTTTCCTGTAATTTGCCATGTGATTTCTATTAAAATGATACAGAAAATAAAGGCATTGTGAAGTGTTCCTTCCAATGGCACAAATTAAGTATGAAACACCCTAGCATGACTATGGTCCTTGTTTTTTGAAATATTTCACCTCATCATTTTGGATTTTAATTTTTCTGATGAGTAAATTAAATGACCCACCAAAACACGGAGAAAAAAAATCTGCAAACTCTCCCCACTTCATAGATTTGTTGGAGGAAAAATGACATATTTTGTTCCTGGTATTTCTGAAAAGAAATGGCTTCTGTGTATGACAATGCACACAATACTACCCTCTCAGCCTGAAGATCAGTTATATGTTTTTATTTCCTTGTGACTGTAAGAACTGGAGATAATTCCTGGCTTAGAATTCTCCAGTGAAAACTTCCTCACATCCTTCAGCCTTTTCTCCTCTACACATATAGGGAAAAAGAGTAGGATTTCAGCTTCTCTCTCTTTGGTCTAAGACATTAGTTCCTTGGAGACTTTCACAGATAAATTATGAAGAAAGATACCAACCCTTTGTTTAGATGAAAAAAATGTGGGGAAAGGAGGTTGGAGAAGATAAAGCAAAAAACAACCCTCTCATAGTCTTGGATGAGAAGGTTTCTCAGACAAAGGAAGAAAGCAACGCAGATTCAAACTTTTTTTTTTCAAAGTGCTAATCAAATATAAACTATTCCTAACACCAGCCAATGAAGTATGTAAATATTACTTCCTTTTTCAGTAGAGAAACTGAAGAAACAGGACTCATTAAGTGGCCTGATTTGTAATAACAACACTTGATAACCAGAGGCTGAACTCAGGAGTTTTGGTCTTGAATTCAGGTGTGAAAGTGTGATAGGTCTAAAAAGGACATGATAAAACAGGGTAAGCTGCTGTAATGGCTAATACAGTGTTCACATCATTAGCAGAGCCCACCCAGCTAAATAAATGCGGATAGGAGACCAATTATATACATGTAGGATTCATAGTCATGGGTCTCTCCCTTTCAGAAAAACACCTGAGCAGCTCTTTTCATATCCTGCTAGTAAAGAGCTACTCTGGGGAGTAGGTAACAGTGACTGGTCCCTATGGTATCACTGCCACTCACTGCTCCCCACTCACTTCTCAGAAGGCAGGAAATGTGCACCAATGCCAAGAGAACCTAAAGTAAGTCTAAAGACCAGCACATGACAGCTATATATGTATCAAAGTTACAGGACATTTTCAAGTATCTATATAGAGTTAAATTTTTTAAGTGAAATCCACAAATTATTTCATAGAAGAATCCTTAGTGAAGTATATAGTAAACAGTTTACATATTTAAAGTCTATCAGTAGGCTGTGATTACAGGATAAAATATGAAAATGCAGTTAAATATGTGGTGTATGTGGTAGTGCTTTTCACTTGTAAGCGTCACATATTATAGGTACTTTTGCTGCAAGGCATAGTGGCTTTTTACTTAACACATTTTTTAACACCATGCATTATATAACAGGACAGATGAGCAAATCTCTGCTTAGAACCAAAACTCTCCAAGCCAGATATGGGGAAAAATACAGGTCTAACCTCTAACATAATGAAATTAGCTTGGTAGTATATATTTGACTGGATCTATGAACATTTGGAGAAAGCCAACAGAAATGATGAGACACAGGAGCATTCCTGGAGCCTTTTACATGGCCACAAATAGGACTAGCTGCAAAATTATGATAGATAGATTATGATAGGATAGATTCTGTGCACCATTTGCAGAGTAAATGCAGCAGGTGAGCAATGTCCAAAGCTTGACTTTATCTGACAAGCCATCCAGTTAGTTCCTTTTCATGTCAGGAATGATCCAATTCCCTTTGCCAAGTATTCACTGGAGGAACAATCTGACCCTTCATAATTTTTTCAGATCTTAGCTTCATTGTCAACTAGCCTCCCAGCCTTTATCCCACTATTAAATTTTCTTGGTTTTTTGCACCTGGAAGTCGAGAACTGAAAGTTTATTAAGTGTTCCATAGACCTGTTTCTACTATCCCTGAAACATCTGGAAAAATTTTGACTACACTGACAAACATTTCTACTACAAAAAAAAAAATATAAGTGGACTCCAATGATTTGCAAGACAGTTTGGAAGACAAGTAATGTCACTGTAAAGCAACAATCTTCTCATCTGCTTTTATTTTGGCAATGTAGTTACTAAACATAAACGGTGCTACTTTTATCTCAAGAAGGATACGAGCTACAAATCACTGCCAGTTCAGACAAGTATCACCATGTGCATTTCACTTTCTTATATTGCAGAGAGTGAAGACTGCCCTCTAACATGTCATAAACAACATGCTGAGCTAAGAGATTCAATGGTAGCCATGCTCATATTCTTATCTTTTAACCACATGCTATGATTTGTTTAAATTAGAGGTGTCCATAGAGAGGCAATTTTTCTTGTTCTAGTTTCTAGTTCTCACAACTACAAAAACATAGAGCATATTCCTAGATTTATATTATTTTAGCTCAGCCAGCAGGCATTTTCATGCCTTTCTAGACAAAGTTAAAAGATATATGTGTTTTAGGAAACATCTAAAGAGACAATATAAACCCCCATAGATTTCATTTAGCTAGAAATAACCTTAAGCTAACATCAGTCCATATTCTCCTGAGTAATGAGATAATCATAAATAGAAAAAAATAAGTTATTGTTAAAATCCCATGAAATAATTAATGTGGATCTACAGTGTTGCAGCAAAATTCACATGCAGCATACTATGATTGTGATAGTGACCACAAGCCAAACTCTAAGTTTCTCTATGGTCACTTGGCATGGCTGGAGTACTGGGGCGCTCAGGAAAATTCTTGCTAACAAAGTGCTTTTGGGAGCCATAACCAATCAGCTGCCATGATTTAGACTATGTTTGAGATAGGATCAACCCCAGGGGCAGAAAGCCACTGTTCCTTTGTGCAATTTCTTTGTGTGTCTACAGAACTAATCTGTATCATACACAACAAAGAACAGCCCATACATAAATTAAAACCAGTGCCTCACCTGCTCATAGGAAGTAGCTGATTTTTACAAATCATTTTTTAAAAATGCTTCAACATATCTATATCTCATGTATATTATTTCCCTTACAAAGTAGTTCCATTGATATATATGGTGATTCATCACAGTTACGGAAAATTGCATTTTCCTCAAAACCACAAGGGTATCAGGAGAGTTCTAAGGTCTCAGAAGCTTAAAATATTGTAGGTAGAAATTAGTTTGAGGAGGAAAAAAGAGTACTTTTGAGGGGATTTATTCTTTATTTTAAAATTTAAAATACTAAAACTTTTGTTTTGGTTTGGTTTGGTTTGGTTTTTGTTTTTTTTTGGCAGTAGAGTAATTTCTAACTGATCATGTTCATCCTTGTCATTTAGCTGTTTTCAGTCACATCCAGTTCCATTCTGGACTTTTCCTGTGACCTCTGCAAATACTTGCTGATGTATGTGCTTTCCACAGAGAGGCAAAAGACTCTCTCACTTGATTAGTTTATTGTGCACAAAGAAAGTGATCCAAACAAGGTTATTATGTCTGCTGGGATACAGAATTCAGAGACTTCTCAGAGAATGCACAGACATCAAGCAGTGTATCTATCTGAAAAGGCATGTAGCTGGGGATAATCTCCCATATGTCACCATGATCAGTTCAGGCAGAGACAGAAAGAGACTGCACCAAATATTGTATGTTTCTCTGTATTAAGGTCTGGGGAATTAGAAGCTCTTTTCCCTTAAAGTATTTCCCTCATAATTAGATTGTAATTATATAATCTATCTTCATCTTTTGTACCTATAGGTAATGTATATAATATTCTATGTGTATGTATATTACATATATACACACACGCACACACATATATATATATATATACACACACATCTGACAGTTTGTCATGATTAACCTAATTTTCAAAATACTCTTTATGGACAGAAAACAGCTATAAAACAGAAATTTAAGATTCATGAAGAACAGACTGTAGCTTGACAGCAATTAACAGTAAATAGAAAGTAGTACAGACTTAAATTCTAATGATTTATCACATTTTATAATAAGTTATTGCTACAATTTTTATTGGCATTTCCATTTTGTCATTAAATGTCACGGGGATTATGCAGCTCATTTTTCTGGGATCATATTCATGAGAAAGCTTATGAATGGCAATTAGAAACACTGCAAACATAAGGGAGAGTAAAATAACAGCCCATTGCTCACAAAACACACTCTACTGATTAGCACCATCATTTAGCAGCCTGGATATCTAAACAATTGGAACATCAACAGAGAGGAAACAAGTGAGATGTAGTCATAAGGACTGTTGATGTTCTTTAATGTCACATGTAAGAAGTGCAAGATCAAACTTTGGAGTGTAAAAGGAATTCCTCATCTCTGAAGCATAAATGACAAGTTGAGAAAGGTCTGACCAGGAACAGAAGTGCTATATGTGCTATGTATGTGTTGTGTTGTAGAAAGACAAAAAAAAAAAAAAATTCCCAAGAAACCTTAAGGAAGCACTGTTTTGTTGCTAACACTAAAATGTGTTCACAAGACACTCACCATGGAAATGCTTGGGGCTTGCTTGGGGCTAGGTTTATTTTTTTCCTATTAGAAGAGTAAAGCAAAACTATTTTAGCTACATTGTAAGATCAAATTTTAACATCTCAGAATATGCTTCCTTCAGACCTTAACCTCAATTATTGATTTATTTAATTGATCAGGTAAAATATTCCCTGAGAATGTAGAAGACCAGAAAGAATCTCTCTGACAGAAGTCAGATTAGTTTCTACCGATAGGGTATTTTCCCACACTTTTCTTCATTTTTAGGGATACAATTGATGGAGTCAATAATCAGCTCCAGCTGGGAGGCTTCCTAATTGTTTTCCTTTAACTAACTGGGTACTTATACCACATAGTATGTTAGCACTTCAGAATTACCGCAGTAATATGCCAAATGTAATAAGTTACAGCAATAAGCAAAATTACTGTTTTGTATTTTTATATATACATTTTTAATTGTCTTTCTGACATTTTTTTATTTTAATATTTAATTTTACACTAAATTGAAGATTAAAAATTATATTCAGAAAATATACTGTATTTTGCAGATATTAAGGCAAGGAAATTAGATTCTTTGCAGATGTGCTATAGCAATTATTGAACATGAATACTCAAGTAATTACTATGTTAAATACCTTATTCAAATAGACAGAGTGCAAATTAAAGCTATCCTAGTTTGTCTGAAATCCATAGCTTGCTATGAAGCAGCATTTTTTTCTTCTTTTTCTCCCCATTTTTCTTTCTGCCTTTTTTTTTTAAAGCAGCAACAGACATTCACGCTCAGTGTTCTAAGTAGAATGGCCTCCTTTTTCTGCACCTTTGTGTCTTTGACACCATACCAAGAAGGAGACTAAATATGTTTATTGAAGTTACCAAACAGAAATAATCTAAATTAAAATAGACAACCTAGAAACAAAATTTACACTTTAAACAGCATAAATAAGATGGAAATACTAGTTATACAGAATTTTTCTTCCATTCTGTACGCATACCATTGACAAAAAAGACAGAAAACTTAGATCCCTCTGAGTAAACTAAGTAGCAAAGTGTTGTTTGGTATGAGGCACATTAACATTGCACTGAAGCAAACTGAATTTTCAAATGCCTTCCTTCCCTTATCTTAGAATGTTAATCTATATATCTATATATTCTCTTCTGTCTACAATAATACACAAAACCAGGACATCTCAAATGGCAGGAATGCAAAGAGTTCTCCCCTCCAAATATCTTAGCATTAAAAAATCCAGTAATTCTTTCTAATATATTTTTTAGAAACTGAATCACCAGCTAAAAGCAAATTATAATAACACTGCTGTCACTGCTGGAATCAAGGAAGATCCAGTTATCCTGTTTCCAGACCTGTCCCTCGAGGATTGTTAGGTCCCCAGTGAGACTTAGAAGTATGCACTTAGCTGTTCAGAACAGCAAGACTTAGTCATTTCTGCATAACATCAGAAGCAAACTTTCTTAGGAAACTAATGAAATTGCTGACTGCAGGGACAGGTGGCAATTGAGGATTTAAATGTTGTACTTTGACTAAAGCAGCAATTAGTTACCTAAGTTATCTGTGGAACAGATGGCATCTTAGGAGAAGAAATGATGGATGTACAGTTTTATTTGAGTAATATAGATAGGCAAACTTGGGAGGAGTGCTACAAAAATTTAATGCAATAATAATACTCTTTAATCAATATATCAACATTGCAGTTTATTTTAAAATAAGGACACATTAAATTCATAATTACTCCCTTTACCACTTTCTATTATAAGAAAAACACTTGGACAGTATATTTAAAAATGAGATTAATATGAAATGGTATTTTTTAATGATTTAGTAGAAGAAGTTTTTACCCATCAAAACTAAAAATACAGTTTTAGTCAACTAGAAGGGAAAAAAAGAGATAACCAGAATACACAATTTCTTAAAAAGAGCTATCCAACTTGCATATAACCAAAAGGGACAAAAGACTGTTTATAAAATTTCAAAACTTAAAAAAAAGTAGCTACAAAATTCCTGAATGAAAATAACACAGAAAATTGAATAAAAATAAAGTTACAGAGAAAATTATAGAGCTTTCTTTAGACCTTCAAAAGTTATTCACCTGTTACAAGCTAAGATATTCATAGAGGTTCACTTTTTATTTAACAGAAAAGGAAAAAGAGGATATCTCCACAGAACAATTCTCTAGCTGTCCCAATCTTACATTACCCGGAGAAATGAACTCTGAAAAAAACTCAGTCAAGTTATGCTCTGAAGCTAGGGAAGATGAATGACTTGGTTTAAACCAGAGATAGGTGAATTCAGGTAAATTCATCCAGAGAAATTTGATAGCAATACCTACTAAATTGATGAGATTTTTACAATAAAATATTTTTTTACAATAATTTTTTTTTTACAATAAAATTTTTTTTGCACTTATAAAATTTTTGAAAGACCTTTAATTGCAGGGACAGGATACTTTCATTAGGTAGTATGAATGGAACAGGATGATAAAATTAGGAACCCTGCACAAGTACTTTCTTGTCCCTACATCTCCAGACTTTAGATGGGCTCCGAAAATTAAGACAGAAGTGAGGAAAGACTGTTGCCTTCCAGTTTTACCTGAACTTCTGGAAAGTACTGTGGGAAAGTATGTCATTGGGCCTGAAAAGATTTTTCTGGGATCCTCTCACACCCTTCCCCATGCTCTGCACTGAGAAAGGAGATTAAAAATTAATTTCTTTTATTTTTCACCTCAATTTACAATATCCTTTTCAAGTTGCTTGAATTTTAGATATTGTCAACCATTTTCAACGGATAGATTGAAATGAAGTCACTTGAGAGCGAAAGCATGGCATGTTGTGGAATAGCACAAGCCATATGTTATTTATCAGGACCTAAAGGAGAACAACAACCTGCCATTCTGTTGTCTGGAAGCAAAGGAAGCACCAAGTTAGGCTATGAGAGTGTTGGACAGCCAGAGTACATGCCAAGCTAAGCATCAATATCTTGTGAAATCCATGTCATAAAATTAATCCAAGCAATTACTTTCAGCCAAGGCTTTAAGCCTTAATAAAAGAACTTAAATGGACCATAAGACTAATGGCAGAGGACTTAGAGCTAAATCTAGCTGTGTTTAACAATGCCATTATTGTGCAGAATTGACATAAAGGCATCACAGAGATTAGAAATACAATGAGGAAAAAAAATTCCATGTACTTTCAGAGAACCTACTTTAAAAATAAATTTTCTGAGGAATATAAAACCCCACTCCTAAACCTCAGACTTGCAACCAAATAATCACAGATTTGTTCATCCTTTCTGAACTTTAAAATGGTTTTAGTCTTCTGATCTCAGGCCACATAATAAGCACTTATTTCTCTGCTGTCTGTGATAAATATCAATGCTAGTCAGATAGAAAGATATCAAATAGATGTTACATCTTCATAATAATGTCCAATGACAGAGGACTCCTGCTGTTGGGGAGGAATCAACACTAAAAATCTGGTGTCTTTAAATCACCAGCTGTGATTTAAAAGTGATAGGCTTATTTTTTACAAACTTGTATAATCAGCTATATCCATGTATTTAAAAAAAAAAAAAAGAGAAAACATTAAATTATAAAGATTTTAGGAAAGTAATAATTTTCTTTATGTACAATAATCTGAGAAAACTTCCAAGGCCACACTATCATCAATATTTACATACCCAGCACATGAGCATAACTCTCCATAAAACTCTTTTGTAGATAGATCTTGTATTATGAACTTCAAAGCTAAGATCCAGATTTTAGATGGTTTTGGTCACAATTGGGTTTAATCAAGTTACTGGATAAATGGTTACAGGTTCAGAGTGCCACATAACAGTTAAGTGTTAATCTTAGTTTACTTCATGTTATTTTTTTGTTATTTTTGTAATAAAACAATTCTGTACTTTGAGTATACTGAACATGTATAAACTTCACTGCATTAATACAAATGCTGAGGGCTGAGGTAGTACCAGGAGAGCTGGAGGCAAGCAAGCTATTTAGATTCCAGATGGCCAATGCAGGGGAAAAGCTTTCCATGACTAGAAGATGTTTGGACAAGTGAAAGCTGAATCACTTTGTTTACTGCAGAGAGTGGCAACCAGATCATCACATTAATGCACGGGATTCTGCAAAGGGAAATTATCATCACTACATGAAAATTAAGTCACTGGCGTGAATCCATCCAGGGATTTGTGCCTTTCATGAATTGCACTACATCACTAATTTCACTCAAATTTTAACTATTTGAATTCGCACAAGGGCTTTAATGTAAATCTATAGTAATACAGTGCCTAGGGTATTGTAGACAAACAAAAGTATGACAGAAATGACAATAAAACAAAACAAATCAACAGACAAACAAACAAAAAAACCCAAAAAACCAACCCACAACATGAGCCATTATCACTAATACAACAATTAGCTGGTTATTGAATTGCAAGTCTCTGAAGTTAACATAGGAATAAGCAAGGTATAACTGTCTTGTAAAAACAAGAGAGAAAAAGATAGTATTTTCATGAGAAACTGCATAGATATTTGATTTCTTTTTTTCTGACTGTACACTGGAATTAAAATAATTTTGTATATAGATAGAATTTAAAGCACAATTACTCAAAAGCATTAGATCTAATGTAAAAAATATTTTTTTTCAGATTGTCCCAAGAGAACAAACTGACCTGGAACAACCAAGAACATGAAGACAACCAGAAACCAGAGATGAATGCTATCAATCTGCAAGGAGTGGTATAGTTTAGTAGTTGACACAAAAAAGGAAGGGGAAGGATATTAGCAGATATTCTAGCAATATTCTATGCCTCCTAAGTATAAATTAGCATTTTGAAAATCAATCTATTCGTGAAGATCTTTCAAATCCCAGGTGCAGTTAGTTCCTTGACTCATCAAAACACAGTGAGTTTAATAGTACCCCAAACTTGTTAATGTCATGCATTTGATGTCACCGGCAACAGCATTGCTCTGCTTATTCTGTACATTTCTGCCTCAGTAATCTGTCAACATCCTGCAGCAAATTTTTATGTACATTCTGTTGACCAGTTTAGAAGAACACATTCTGGCAAAGTGGTTTTCTGTGTGTACTAGTTTAAGAAAAAATTTATAGGAAAGAGCTTTTGATAACTGTACATGGAAGGCTACAATTGTAAATCAATTATCTGATTCAATACCCATTTACGTGCCTAGAGACTTTCAGCACAATACATTCGAATTGCATAGAAATACAAATTTCAGCAATTAAAAAAAAACAATAAAGCCAATGTCCTTAGAAAAGTGCACAAAGTTTCATATGATACAATTGTTTTGATAATGTATGTCATTATGAAAAAGAAATTTCTTAGATTTAGAATTATGATGGAAAATTATCCTAGAGTAATTACAGGATCAGATTCTTCTGATAAACATTTTTCTTCATGGCACCTGCTTGTATCCATAGGTTAAGTTTGCTACAGCTGAGCTTTGAAGCAGATCTAGTCCCCACCTTTTATTGAATCACTATGTAGTTCCTGGGGAAAGATAGTTTAACTTAATTCTTTGGACTTTATTGTTTTGGTAATCAATTAAAATGCTCATTCTTTTCAGAAAACTCCCAGGAGACCTACAGTAAAAAAAAAAAAATACAGTTCATACAGTCTAATTAGCTCAATTGCAATATTTAATGAATGAGACATCTACCTGTGGGACAATCAAATATTGTCACTAATTTTGGTCTACAACGGTTTGGTTTCTTTTATTTTTCTTTTTTGTTATTATTTTTTTTCATGATAACTTGAAAAATGCTAATTTTAATGTGACTTACACAAAGATAGTTAGAGGACATGCTCTATATTAGATATATTCAAACCATATTTTCCCACTCTGAAAACTAAAATTCTGAGTAGTAGTTCTTTCTATAAAAGAGATATGCAAAAGCTGATTTCTTTCTATAAAAGAGGCATAGTAAATGAACAAAAATATACTACAGGAATCGTTATACTTCTAAAGCAATCTTGATTAAAGCAACAGATATTAGACCACATGAAAAGCTGCCAGAATAGAAACTTACAGGTCATCTCACAGGCAAACTTGACCCTGAATCTCAGTGCTCACATTTGATATGGTTGTCTGAAACTCCGTGTTGTTTCTGAGCAAGTATGGAAGCACTGTAATCCAGCAAGAGAAAAAAGGTCTATCTGTGCTCCCTCATATTAGAAAAGACTGAAGATTTCAGCTTGGAGTGTTTTTTGTATCTTCAAGACATTGACATTTAACATTCTCAGCATAATTAAAGAAGGCTATTTTCTCCACTACTAATGAGTATTTGACCTAAAACAAGAACCTAATTGCAAACTTCCAGGTTGCAAACTTTTATGCATGTTAGATACAGATCTAAATCTTACTGCTATCTCTGGTTTGCTTGCTTTCATAAATCGTTGATGGAAAGCAGCAAAATCACAAAAAATTGACAGTTTGTTATGGTGTTTTTATCTATGTTTATTGAGGAAAAAATATTGGTCTTGGCTAATGTATGAAAGGAACACCTCAGCTTCATTTTAAATCCAAAGGCAAAATAATTTTCTCTTGTTGCCAAATGTATCTGTAAGTACTGAAGGCAGAAGCATCTTGCCTGCAAACATCATTACACAGCTCTCTAAGAAGAAAGACCACTCACAACTGGTACCATGTCTGCATTTAAGCTCTTGATGTCAAAATCCTCAGCTGTGTACTTTGTTGTGAAGTTTGTTGTTCTTTGTTGTGAACTCCGGAGGCACAGGAATTTGAAGCACTTCAGAGTACTCAATGAATCAAATTCCATTCTGGCTCTAAATTCCTAAACTGTCAGTGCAATCTTTGATTCAGTGTGTGTCATAGTGCATTTATTTGTTTATGAGCCCAAAGACCAGAGACTATTAATTTTGAATCCATGCTGGATTTCAGTAAGAAAGGGGTTTTAGATAATGAATGCTGACTCCTTCTTCATATTGCCAATAAATATATCTTCTCTAAATATTAATCAACCAGATTAGAGACATAACTTCCATTAAGCAATATTTTAATCTAAAGATCAATGAGGACAGAAAGTTGCTCTTAGAGAAAGATATATGATTAAAATGAGAACTATTTAAAAAAAAAAAAAGCCCTACATAATCAGTTTCAACCACAAAAGATCTCTAATTCACTTTCTCAAAAACAAACTATCTTACAAGTTTGCGAAGTGAATGAACAAAACCATCCATCAGTGAGTATTTCTCTGCAAGTACTCCATCCTCCCTAACACCTGCTCCTTTTTACAGTTGCTCAGAAAAGCATTCAACTGCTATCAGAAACTTCGAGCTCTTATACTGACAAATATTATGATTCACTGACTCTCCAGTTTTACCATTCCTGACAGGACAATCTATTTAAAGAGAATGAACTTGATTGATGCATTGAAACTGTTTTACTGCAGTACCTCCTGTGTGGACCAATGTCTTTTATGCTGTCCAGAAAAAAAGCAACAAATATGAATATCCAAGGCAGTCCCAAAACAAGAAACTTTCACAACCAAAGTTCTAAAATATTTATACCCTAGAGAAACTACAACATGTTGGGGTTTTTTCCTATGAAGAGCTCTAAAAGCAACATTTATACTCATCTACAATGATTACCTGTGGAGGGAGTCCTTGTCCCAGAGCCATTGCACTAGAACTGCTTTCTTCAGAAAGAACAAATTCTAGCATTTAAGTCTAAAAACTAATAAAATCTAGTTCACTTGGTACAACTTCCTTGGTGGACAGCTATCTAACTTTTTAATTGTTTTTAAAGTGACTCTTTCAGACCTGGAGTCATGAAAGTCATCACACTCAGATTTTCTAAAAGCTTGATAGGACCAATAATCTGAGTATAGATAGAAGCACTTTCTTTCCCATAGGAAAGCTTTCCCACTCATATTCTTTGATGCCAACTAACCTCTACATCTGCTATTTTCCTATTGATTGCTACAACTTGGCACTTTTGTAGAGTGTCTGATGAGGCAATGCTATTCAGTGACACTACTTCCTCTTCAACAAAAGAAATGCAGTAAAATAACAGTGGGTTTCCTATACCTTCAGGGGAAAAACTGTTTGCAAATTATGCACACAAGCATGTAGTCATCATTTATGTGTGTGTATGTGGAGAAGAAGAGCATTTTTTGCTTTAGACTGAACTGTTGTCTATGTAAAATTATGCAAAGTAGATCGGGGTTTGAATTTTTTAAGCAAATGAGGAGCCATTCTGGGTCCCACTTAAAAAATCCATCTCAAAATACATCGTGTTCGCTATGGAAATAAGCTTGGGATTAGTCATCACTTAAAATACATTCCAAATATATGTTTACAAATCAGTAATGTGCATTAGACAACATCAGAACCAAGAATGTGTTTGTTTTGCTGTCCTTGAATATGAACAAATCAGATTCTATTTTCAAATTAAATTAAATAATTTCTTTTTGATACACATTACAGTAATGAAATATTTCATTTAAAATTAAAATGGTGAGCAATATCAACCACATAATAGTTCCATTATAATGCTCTGGAAAACACCAGCATGACAAAAAGAAAAGCAGTTTTTAAATTCAAGTTCAAACATAACACCTTTTTTTCAAACGGACTGAAACTAAATGATTGGTGGTTTAGTTGCATTTTACTTTGTTCTCCTCTAGCCCCTGGACTCTGCTAATTTTTGTTTGTTTATTTATTTGTTTTGTGAAACTTCAGATTAATTAAGCCTTAGTGGCTACAACTAATTCTGTGTTTAATCATACTTAGATTAGGTCTCTTCTTTTCCCTTTTATTTATGGTATGTCTTTAGACCTAGATTCACAAAGGTATTGAAATACCTAATACTTACTGGGATCAATGGGAACTTATGTATAAGAAAAACACATAGAAGAATTAAAGGTTTAGTTCCATCTTAGGATTTTCAGGTTGCATTTATAACAAATAACTCTCATAACAATTAATTTATTCTAAGTTGAATCAGTGCAATTAAGAAACAAATTTTCTTTTGTGAGTAGGACAGAGACAAAAAACTGATAACAGTTCAGGAGATGTCAAGTACATACCAAAGATTATTCCTAATGGTGTGTTTGTACATGATTGCCTAATTTTGATAGAAAAGAAAGATTAGCCCTGTGACCATGATTTTAAAAATGATCCTGTCCTGTTTTGCTTACAATTAAAAATATAGTCTGAATGTGTACAAGCCAGAGATATAGAACACATTTTAAAAAGTATATGGCAAACACCATGTAAAGTTTTCAGGATACATGCTACTTTAAACAATGCACTTCAGAATTCTTACTTCAAAATCAGGGGTGAGAAATCATGATTTTTTTAGCAATAATTTTTAAAACACCTTTTGAATACTGGAACAGGCATGATACAGATGTGGTCAATGACCCAAGCTTAAAAGGCCTTTGGTTAATGCCCTCAATAATTTTCTTTAACTTTTGGTCAGCTCTGAATTGCTCAGGCAGTTGAACTAGGTGATTACTCCAGATCGCTCCTATCTGAAATATTCTATTCTAACTATAATAATTTTCCTGTTCTAGTTTTTAACTAAGAAATCAAAAATCACAGAAAGATAAAATTTGCAAAACATCATTTATTATTTGGAATCTGTCAGAGGATGTAGTTTGTTCTGGATGTCAGCTAATTTAACTTTTCCTCTAAACAAGGTTGTTCATTTTGCCGTGTCATCCTACTAATCTCCCATATGAAAGTTGAACTGCACCCTTTAATTTCACGTTTCCATGAAAATTCTAACATAGAATATGCCAATGCTACCACATACTTCCTACAAAATATGCAAACACTGGTGCACACATCAAAAGCCTGCACCTGTCTCTCTAATTTAACAAAAAAAAATTGAACTTATAAGTGTAACAAAAGTGACAAGTTATACAGCAAATGACACAGCAACACCTGTGCTGCTGGTGGAATATATATGTACTGAACCTCTAATGTGATCAAGCACATGGAGCCATATAAACAAATCAAAATATTGCATAGTGTTTATTCCTTATTTTTATTCCTTCATTTTCTTTTTTGAAATACAAGCCTTTGCAATCAGTGGATTACTCATTTGACCAGTTCAATCTTTCTAAATGCAACGTTTATGTACACAGACCATAATTTTGGCCATATTTCAACTCAGACTGCAAGCCAAAACATGAACTTTTTCTATGATTTTCTATGAGAGATTTTTCCTTTTTTGTTTTTTTCTTTTTGTGTGTTCATTTCAGTGCCAACATGTCAGAGAATAATTTCTTTGCAGTTTTTAAAACATTAATCTAAAAGAAAACAAATATTCCCAGTGTGATAGTTGTCAGTCAGTTTTACTATAAAACTGGAATTATGTGTATTATTCCTTGTAAAATTAATTCATTTGAGTACATAGATTTTTTTTTTTTAAATCACAGTCTCTCCCTATGGTCAAACTAGTTTATACATATATCAAAAGTGTCTAGTGCTTAAAAAGTGACCATAAATTTTATAAGATACTTCTTAAATACTTTTAGCCACCTACACATTAAGTATCTACACCCAAGTACTAACCTATGTTTCTCTATCATCACAATACAGGTTAATTTCTGTAACTCTGGAGAATGCTGTCCTTCTAGGACATTTGCTTAGTACAGAGGAATTACTTTCTGGTGCCTTTCAGTTTCTTTCCAGTATCAGTCAGGGGCACCTAGATGGCTACTGAAGAGGAAAGCAGGTATCTACATTTTGGAGGGGAGAAACCTGCCTTGCATGTTTCAAATCTGCATCTTTCCTAGTTGAACAAATGGGGTGTGTGGGTGTGTGTGTGTGTGTGTTTTCTGGCTTTGAGACCAAAACACAGGATATTATTATGCCTTCCTATTAAATTACCTCAATTAACAGTTGATATCCTTTGTATACCAATGTACCAATTCACTAATCTACTTTTAGTGCAGTCCTACCCCATGCATTTGGAGAAACTTCAGGAATACAGGCTATTCCTGCTTTTATTCATTATTATTTTAGGGATGCCGAACTTTCTTTTACAATTCCTATATCTACAAAGATTAATAAATTACCTTTGTCAAACATTTTACCCAAGAGGCAAAACTAACTACAGTAGCAGTTGATAACATTAAAATAGGGTTGTGTAATGCAATACAGTGTAAGAAAAGAAAATATTAAAAATTTGAGTGACAAATACACAATAACAGGTGGTTTCTAATGACTTGATTTCATCACTAGTGTGATGAAAAAAAAGAAAAAAATCTACAAATCACAAGTTATTGCAACTGCTGCTTTTGTCAGTGCTGGTGGTTTTGCTGTTATATTTATTTCCCTAAAAGTTAGTGATTCAATTTACCAAAGTAATTTTACATTTCAGAAATAAAAATTGAAGATGTAAAGATTAAGACCACAAGCCTCAATGGTTTTTTGGTAAGTGTTAAAGTATTTATTTAATGTATTTAGAAATCAAGCTCTAGCTTGGAAAGAAATCTAGAAATTCTTTATGAGATGAATAAGAATGTAAAAAATAATTGGCCTCAGTACTTCTGTGAAATGAGCCCCATGGTTCCCGTTCAACCCTCCTTTCATCTTTGATGATCTGATTTGAAAAGACAGCAACTGAAACTGCCAAATCTTCTTCATTATGAGAACACTGTGACTGGAAAAGGAAACTGAAAGATCAGTGTTTCCTCCATTAACTTCTATTGTAGGAGGAGCCAAACCCCTGACTAGAATGGCATTGTTGGATTGCACATCTATAACAAACTATGATAATCATCTCTGCTTTTCAAGGAACAAAAACTGCATCAGGAATGAAAGGTGCAACCATAAAATAAATTAAGAAATCAAGCTGTTTTTACTCAATTCAAGTAAGTTCCTTAGCAATTCAGCATGAATAAAAATACACTTGAATGATAACTACCTGGATAGGCTTAGATAAAAGTCTTATAATCAAAGAAACTATCCTCAAAGCTTCTTTGCCAGATAAGGTAATAGGGTGAAGGAAGAGGTAGAGAGCATTCCTATCAAATCACAGAAAATTTTTAGTGCTAGTATTCGTTCCTCAGAGAAAGTTCCTCTAGGGATGCATATTCCTTTTTCAGAAGGTAGAAATGTATGTAAGGGTACATGAAACTTCTATCAGAAATGTCAAATAGAAGCTTCTAAAAAGTTCTAGAAGAGTCCTTGTAAGTCAAGGAACGTATGATTAGTATAAAAAAAAAAAATGAAAAATTGAAGACACACAGAAACAGTGAGACCTAAAGAAAGAGGAACAAAACTGTTTCTGTCTTGCCAGTGGCCTCCAGCAAAAAAAAAAAAAAAGAGTACTTCAAAGAAAGACCAAGAAATTCAAGTCTTCAAAGGTCTCCATGGCATCTGTCATTTTTATAGTTTTTTGAGAAGTAACAGATTTCAGTTTTCAAATGCAAAGATATACAAACAAATATTTTAAAGTAAGTTATATCCTTTGCTAGTAAACAATACTTTACTAATAGTATGTATTAATATAGTAAAAGCTCTCATGCTTCCTTCAAACTACAATAGTTTACTTGATAACTTATCTAGATTTTGCTTGCAAATTGCTTTTCAATATCTCTTTCTGATCACTGACTGCTCATGGCTTGGAGGGGTATAATCTTTGCTGGGTAAAATAAATGTCTGGATAGCCAAGCCCAAAGACTGGTGACTGGAGTTATACATTATTCAATTGGCAGTTGGTCACAACTGGTGTTCCCCAGGGCTCAGTATCGGCCCCAGTCCTGTTAAATATTTGTATCAGTTATCTGGATTAGGAGATCAAATGCACGATCAGTCAGTTTGCAGATGACACCAAGTTGTGTGGGAGTGTTGATCTGGCGGAGGATAGAAAATCTCCAAAGGTGGATCAGAACAGGATGGATTGATGGGCTAAAGCCAAATGTATGACGTTCATCAAGGCAAATTTCTGGATCTTGCACTTGGGTCACAACTCCATGCAGAGCTACAGACTTTGGGAAGAGCAGCCACTACTCCAGAAAGCTGCTCAGAGGAAAAGGACCGGGGGTGTTTGGCAACTGGCTGAATATGAGCCAGCAGTGGCTTGCCCAGGTGGTCAAAAGGCCGATGGCATCCTGACCTGCATCAGCAATAGTGTAGTCAGCAGGATCAGCCTCCTGTAATTAGCACTGATGAGTCCACCCCTTTAAACCTGTGTACAGTTCTGAGCCCCTTTACTACCAGAAAGAAACTGAAGTGCTGGAATGTCCAAGAAGGATAACAGAGTTGGTGGAGGGTCTGGAGCACAGGTCTTATGAGGATCAGCTGAGGGAGATGAGAGGATTTAGCCTGAAGAATAGGACCCACAGGGGAGACCTTTGTGTAAATTCACTGCAACCACCTGAAAGGAGATTGTAGCAAGGTAGGGATCAGTCTCTTCTTCAAAGTAACATGCAGAGGATGAGAGGAAATGACCTCAAATTTTGTCAGGGTAAGACTGGATATTAGTAAAATCTTTCTTATGGGAAAGGACTGTCAAGAATTGGAACAGGCTGCTTCAGGCAGTGATTATGTCACAGTGTGTGAAGGTATTTAAAAAGGCATTCAGATGAGGTTCCTAAGGGCCTGGCTTAATGGTGGAGTTGGTAGTGTTAGGTTAATGGCTGGATTCAGAGCTCTTTTCCAACCTAAACTCTATGATTCTGTGATTCTAAAGTGTACTTTAGTATACCTTCTCATAAACTAGTAAAGTATATTGTGCAGATTAAGGATCTTTAATATATTAAATACAAGTTCAATCAATGCATGGATAAAAAAAATGCCTAAAAGGCAAAAAAGCTTGCATAATTACATAAATATTACTGTAGATCTATTGCAAAAAGGATGGTTTAATCAATCTCAACAAGCAGGCTCTTTGGAGAAATTAATAAATCTGGAGAAGAAATTCATCAGCATAATAAGATTTTAGGTGATGTCTGGGGCAATTCTGGCACTGAAAATATTTCTGTACACAAAGCAATGCTAATGTAGTTGGACAACACCTCAGCACTATGCCATATCAGTTGACAGGCAGAACTAAGAGTTCACCTCTGTTAATGAGTGGAGAATTTCAGGATGTTTTAGTGGGCAGAAGTTCAACACTGAAGGTTGCTCATATGGCAGGATCTCACCAAAAAATGGCTAAAACGAGGGCCAGGTCACTCTGGAGAATTGCTTCTGAATCACATTCCCAGGATGAGTCATAGATCAAATCTGGCAAACTTTACACAGATACTTGGTGACAGATCTATTTGCTTTGAAGAGCAAGATGGTTTTTTTTTAAGACTCTGATAGTTAAAAATGTTCAGATGTACTCTGAATTTCCTAAACAAACCCTATCTCTGAATTACATCTTTCATACAGAATGTTTGCAGTTAAAGGTTTGTCTATGATCTAGTTCAGTTCCCTCTCTCACCTTGCTCAAGATCTGAAGACAAACATAAAGGGGAAAAAAGCTGAAAAGAGAAGAAAAAAGAGAAGTGCTCTCACCCTGCCTCCTGGGGAAAACAGCAGGAGAGAAAGGTGATAAGGAGAGAGAGCAATTAGGTTATGCATTTCTGAGGAAAAAGCCTTGCAACTAAACTTATGATGTGAACCCAGAGATCAGTAATTCTCTTACAACTGATCCTGTTAGCAGCATCATTACAGGCCCTGAAGAGGCCAGAAAGTGGAGGACATCAAGTGAGGGAAAAGAGTAAAATGGGTTACCAGTTAAGACAAAACCTACGTTAGTACATAAAGAAAATGTACATTGTAAGTATCAGCAATTTCAGTGTTGTTGATTTTCTCATTGTCACACTTTCAAATGTCTAGGTGATGTAACTCACTCCCCAGAGGGTGTGGATTCCTAGTGGCTTTCACTTTTAGCAGAATGATATAAGACTGCCCTGCCAGGTAGTGACACTCTGTTCCACTCCCATCAGTTCTAACATTCTAGCAGCTAGAGCAGTTTTCTTCACAACTGAAAACTAAAAATGCAACAATAAAAAATGTTCATTTGCAGTTGGATGAGAAAGCTGGGTTGACTCTTGCCACAGGCCTAAGGCATGTAGAGCCAACAGTGCTTGAGGCTGAAGGCAGGAGAAGAGCTTGGACTACTTGGAGTTAGACTGGCTTAGAACAAAATACAACAAAATTTAAAAGCTATTGAGAAAAGCAATTTACAATGATTAATGGTAATTAAACTCCATCTGACTTCAAAGGAAAGCAAATGGTATCTTGGGATGCCTTAGGTAAAGCATTGCCAGCAGGTTGAAGTAGATGATCCTGGCCCTCTAATCAGCCTTAGAGATGCCACATCTGCAGTTCTGTGACCGGTTCTGGGCTCCTCAGCACAAGAGAGACATGATGCTGCTGGAACAAATCCAAAGGGATAAGAAGATAAAGCAAGGGCCTGGAGAATCTCTCTTATGAGGAGTGGCTGAGGGAGCTGGGCCTGTTCAGCCTGGTGAAGAGATGAATGAGACAGGACAACATCAATGTGAGTAAGTGTCTGAAGGGGGATGCAAAGAACCAGCAATGCCCAGCAATAGCACAAGAGGCAATGGGCAGAAACAGATGCATAGAAAGTTCCATCTGAATATGAGGAAAAATTTCTTTACTGTCTGAATGAGTGAACATTTGAACAGGTTGTCCAGAGAGGTTGTAGTGTCTCCCTCACTGGAGATATTCAAGAACTGTTTGGACACAATTCCATAAAATGTGCTCTAGGATGACCCTGTTTTAGGCAGGGAGGTTGGACCAGATGACCCACTATGATTTCTTTTTCACCTTACCAATTTCATGATTCTGTGTTTGTTGCCTTCTGTGGCATCACTATATAGTCTCAAAAAAAAAAAAAAAGGCAGAATGGATTTCTCTTAACTAGAAGAACTACAAAATTATTTTTCAAATGTCTAGATTATTACATCCCTCTGAATTATCGACAGTTGGTAAAAAATCTCGTTTTTGCTGATAAGTAATCCTAACACATTTCCAGATTCAAATTGTGGTTTGGGTAACATGCATATCAGGCTCAGCTTTCTAAGGAGAAATGTAAAGTTGTTTTTTTACCCAGTCTGGGCTCTGATTTCTTGTACCCTATACTTCTATCCAACTGGAAATTAGATCTTGCTATATTTTATCATATGTTATACACTGAGAAAGATTGATTTCATTCAGATCATCTCCACCATGTACCTACAGTACGAATCATTAATGCACACACACTAATTGATGCATATTGGGTGCAATTTTTAAAAATAGTGCAAATGCCAACTCCTTGTTTGTATATTTATTTTATCTATTTATATATAATAGTCATACTTTGAAATACTTATGGGACCATAAGGTAGCCCACTTGAGAGTTCAATGGGGAGATCAGCATAACACTTTTTCCCCTCTGAAGAATTTTGGTAAGGCAGGAACCAATACTGAGTTATGGAAAAGTTTAATTGATTCAAAGAGAAACTAGAATTTTCATAATGCCAACTTTTTATTTATTTTTGATGTCTCTGTTTGACATCTCTTTCCTTTCAAAATTAACTAGTGGGGACCCAATTAATATCTTAATGATTTGTTTCAATATTTTAATTATTGTGAATGTCTACTCTTTTTTTTTACTGGAAAGTCGCATTTTTTTCCTTGAAAGGACATCAAAATATATTTATACATGTTCCATCTATTTCTAAGAGCTGTAGCTTGAGACAAATGTAAATTATAAATATGAATCCTGTGATTTTGAGTATAATCAAACATTATTCAGCAGCTTATTAAGAGTACTTACTATCTGGTATATAGAATAATCTTTGTAGAAATGAAGTTGACTAGTCGTGTTCATCCTTTTCAGTCCTTACAGAAGGATATGAGAAATGAGGAACAGGGAAAGGAGAAAGGGAAGGGAAAAGGCATGGGTGGGAACAAACATGAGAGTGTAAAGATAGTGGATTTCTGTTGCGCTTCATCTATTTTTAGATGAGTTTCATGCCTCACCACTGAAATGCAACAAAAAGCCAAACATCTGTTCTTATTTACTCTAGGAATAATAATCACTCTAAGGGTCGAGACAGCATAAAACCATTGTCCCCATAACTAGAGTTATGTGGAATGAAGCACTTTCTGTGAATTTGTTCTGCTTCCTGCCTTCAAATTCAAAAGTAAGACAGTTTCATCCCAGAGAACTTAATGGTACTAAATTTATTGTAATTTCTTCTATATAGAATTCAAATACACTGCTCTTCTTGTTATAGTCTATGTTAATGTATCATATAACCTACCTCCCATTGCCTAACTTCCTTGATCAAACATAAGTAGAACTCAGTGAGGCAGAGATGCTTTAAAATCTCTGGACAAAGCCTAGGTCTCAGTCTCACAGGCTCTGGTATTGCAGATTTAGTTCTTGCAACTGTATGGAGTAACCACAGACCTTGTTTTAGAGATTTACAACTATATCAGCTTTTTTTGTTTCTTTGGTGTTTTTTTAATTAATATTAAAAAAAGGAGTGTTTAACTAAGTAGCGTTATTGCAAGGAGGGAATCATGGCAAAGAGGAAATGATGCATTTCAGCTGTAGGTTTTTCTAGCAGCTAGGTCCAAACCAGCATGATCAAAAATAAGTAAAAAAATGTTTACTTGGTATTTATATTCAATTCCCTTTTTTTTGTGAAATGTACAGCATGTTTTTTCATGCAAGAACAAGTCTGTATTTGTAACATCAAAATGCAACTTTTCTATAAAGTGAAATATTATTAAATCAAACTGAACATGTATCTGTAATATCTGCTACCAATTATTTTTCATGCATTATCAAAATTAGTACACGGAAGCTGTGACCGAAAAGATTGTTTTCCATTAGTCACTGTCAGTCACTGGATATTTGAGAAACTCAAAAGCGGTACTTCTCTCATTTTTGACTTGGAACAATTGCACCAAATAATTAATACACTGCCAAACTTCATGGTGTTTTATTTGGCGCATTAAACTAAAGGTTCTTTGTGTATATACACCCATGTGTTGGTACTGAGTCTTTACTTGTTAAACAAATAAATATCATTTGTACATTACAGTGTTCAAACCCAGGCTTGAAAATCCCGCTGAATTATTGCCTTTGTGCACACCAATGCCAACCTCACATATGACAAATGAATGACATTAATGCCTTTATTCTTCTGTTTATGTCAGAGAATCTGTCATTTGTGTTCCAGTTGCAAGCAGTGGGAAAATTCCCCTATAGCTCTTTCCTTCAGCTTTAAGAGACTGTTTCTGAGATTTTGTAATGTATAGGTAGAGCTTAAGGCCATTTCTTTTAACAGGCTGAGAATGTGGAAGGGGAAGATAGACAGGGTGCTGAATTGTTGCTCCTCTAAATTTCCTTAGAGAGGTGGCAACAAAATGGCTAGGGTAAAATGTGAAGGGCATGGAGGAAAAGGAAAATGTCCAAAAAGGGTGAGCAGCATGGCTCTTTATAGAGAGAAAGCAGTGCAGGAAGAAATGAAATCTATTGTAGAAAAGTAGAGCTGGAGTACAAAACTTGATCCTAAAGATGAAAAGGAAAGAAACTGGCAAATGTAAATGATAAAAAGCATGGTCAGTCTACCAGATAATTCTAAGGTACGTGAGTCAGCTTTCCTGAATTAGTTCCCAGTCTACCTTTCACCAGAATTAGTTCCCTACCTTTCACCAAGTGATCTTGAAAAAGATGCAATCCCATTTAGTGTCTCAGCTTCCTTATCGACAAAACAAGAATATAAAATATTTGTCTTACAGAGAGCTAAGACCTTTAATTTGTGATGCAGGAGTAATGATACTAATTTACTGCTGCTATTATAGAATGAAGAAGTACTTTGGTTTTTACTATTTGGTATGCAGATGCCTAGGAACCATAAGTAAGAAAAGTTCCATTGAACCTGGTACTGTACAAAAACCTAGAGAGAAAGAAATTCTGACATTAAATGTTACAAATATGAAAAAGTTGGGAAAAACAAAAACACATGACAGCTTTACAAGGAATATCTTAACATTGTAGCCCACATGCATGTATATGTGTTGAGCTAGTTTTTTTGTGTGTAAGGGTGGAGAAGTGTGGTGCAAATAGAAGCTGTGTGGAATTAGTATTGTTCTTCTCAGTTTCAGAATTGTCATTCAGCAAGAAAACTGAGTGAGAAACATAGAATGAGAAATCACAGAAATCAGAGATAATGAAAAATCTGAGGTTTCTTTCATCCAAGATCAATTAACGTGAGATCACTACCTTCCATGAAAATAATAAATGCTTTTTATTTTATTGCAAACAGGAAAAAAAAACCAGATTTCTGAAATTTTAAAGTGGTCAATAGTGACAAAAGTAGCCAAGAGAAAGGAAGAGAATTTCATAACTAAGAAAACATCCATAATCTGAGAATATCAAAGTATGTCTCAGGAATGGACACTCCTAGCCTAAAAGCAGATAAGGCTTAGAACTTACTTTTACTTCTCTTTCCTTCTAGTTCTTGGACAATGCTAAGATTTTCTTTATTATTCAGAATGAAGTAGCTGAGTAGACCCACCAGGCACATAATGAACTTGTAAAATTATTTCCTTTCCGTGCTCAGACCAGATAAGCAGATCTTAAGAGGAGAGAGCACTGAAATTTTCCTTTGCTTTCTGGCTTCTGAAAGAGTTGTAATTCATGTTTCTCAGACCTAGAGGAGGCATGAGATGAAGGACCTAGTAAAATCCTGAAGACAACATTCTCCTTTTACATCAAGGCTATTTCACAAGGATATTTGACTCACAAGGGTAACAACATTTTCAACATATATCCCAGATGCTCTCCAAGATTTTGCCTTCAGGAGATTTTAATCCAGCAGCTAGCTTGCTTGCTTGTCTGATGCCCATTTAGGTTCCCCTTTATGGTTGGTCCTTTTGTTTTAGCACTACACAGCTTTGGCCATGCTCCAAAGTTGTTTTTTTAAAGAAAAGAATTCAATGGACTGCTATATAGCTAATTTATGCAGAAATTACTGTCAGTCTTGTGGGCAGCTACCAAGCCTCACTGTGATTTGAACTAATAACTAAGATTTGATAGTTTCATTGAACATTAACAAACCATCTGGTGCCTTTATATCTTGTAACACAGCACCACTGTTTTACTCAATCCACCCTTATTAAAACAAAAGTAGCTAAGGATAAGCACATACAGATGATAAATTTATCCTCTCAACTGACTTTGTGCAACCTCTACCCCCAGAATTCATACCCTCTTACATTTTTGAAGTACAAGAGTACTACTAAAATCTAATCTGATCTCCTGTATAATGAAGGATATCTGTTTCATCAAGAGACCTTTAAATCAAAAGAACATGCTTGGGCTGTGCTGTGTCTATCTTCCTCATAATGGCTGCTTCTCATGGATGAATCCAGCCCACTCCTAGATAAGTTATACCAATGGTTAATGACTCTCACTCTTAAAAATATGCACCTTATTTCTAGCCTGAATTTGCCTAACTTCAGCTATGAAACATTGGATCTCATTATGCTTTTTTCTGCTAGATTAGCGAGTCATCTACTGTCAAAAGTTTCATTCCCATTAAGGCACTTGCAAACCATGATCAAGTCACCTCTTAACCTTCTCTTCAGCAGATTAAACAGACAGATCTTTAGCCTTTAACTGCAACACTTATTTTCAGACCGACAGTAATTCTTTCACCTTTAATGAACTCTTTCCAATTTTAAGCATATTTTCAAAGTGTAATCACCAGAACAGGACACAGAAGTTCATTAGTATTTTCCTTAATGCCATACAAAAAGTCACTTCCTACTTGATATTCCATTATCTGTATATCAGAGAATATAATATATACAATTGAAAACTGTTTTATCAGAGTCTTGTTCTTAAGTATTTTTTGTATTTTTTAGCATTCTCTGTGAGATATAAAATTATAGCAGTACCTTGTAGTGCAATTCCATTTAAAGTCTTATTTTTAAATATTTTCTTGCATTTTCACTTTTATATGTAAGGAAATTACATTCCTGAATTAGCTTTTGCCGAATAGAAGTATGTTTTGAAAACACACAGATGTTGACCAGAAATTATAGTGCTTTATTTCCTGATAACTCCACATGATTAGGTAAAAATACCTAATTTTACCAGGAAATTCACTATTAAAGACCCTATATATATGTTTTGGTTTATCTTTCATGGAATATATATGTAATTAACCTACATTCCTTACACAGGTGGCTCTGGTGAATTGCATTTACATCAAGAAAACCCTAATGTTCTCGTGGACACTGCTTCAGACACCGAATGAACCAAATAGGATTGTGTAGTTTTCATTTACTTTTCTATTTGAGCATGATTTTCACTTATTGATAATCTGCAACAACAGATGTAGCTATGTCTAATGCTTAATTTTAAATTAATTTCATTAGGTAAATAAAATCCATTAATAATAAAAATATTAATAGTAGTAGCAAGTGATATAAACTAAATTATTGCTAGATGAGGAAACAACAGAAAAATATTTCAAATCAGTTGGTTCCAAGTTGGAACAATTCTTAATTATTGGTTCAGTTTCATGTCATAAAACACTTGCTAATCATGATCTGTTCACAAAAACTCCAGAAAATATATGTGTTCAATAGAATAAACCTTAATTTGACCTATGTTTTCTTACACTTTCTGTTTTTAACTTGTAGTGAAGGACGAGAATTCATTAACGTAAAAAAGATAAGATTAAATTATGTGATCTGACATCCTAAATCTGTTGTGTTTATGTCTAGGTTATTTCAACTGCAAATAAAAATCTTCGGATATAATGGATATGAAAATGCTATTTCATTAGATGCATGGCCTCTCTAGTTCTTGGATACAATATATTAGATAATCACAAAATATATCTAGACAAATGTAAACAGAAGAATAAAGAGCAGAAAGTAATAATTGTGCAGAAAAGGGAGTACTATATTAACATGCAGAAGGGAAAAAAAGCCCAGAGAAAGAGAATAGTCTCTGTGTACTTAGAAAATCCACATTAAGGGCATTAAAAAAAAAAAAAAAAAAAAAGTGAATAAGAAAATTAAGTATGGGAAGGAAAAGTAGAAATTTAAAATTGCTTCGTAGTATTTCAGTGTTCACAGTTTGAATCTGAAATAGAATTAGATCAAAAATTTTCTGCCATACTAAAGTTAAATCCCCATAGTGTTTTCTGGTAATTCAATAAATACCTTGTGTTATTTCTTTATGTCTCAAGACAAAAATAATTTTGACTCTTTTAAAAAACTCTGTCTTTAAGCTTTCAATGTTGTTACTTTTAATTGCTTCACATATTTCCTGACATGAAGAGATCTCTAACTGATTAGTTACTTCTATCAATTTCATCAGCTCCTTTTCCAGTGAGTATTCTGAGGAGAATAATCAGAACATTCCTAGTGCATGCTTTAAGTTAAGCAGCCTGAAACATTCTGACATATTGAAGAATTTTTATTTCCAAGCAGAAGCTGAAAGCCTTAGAAATTATTTATTTTTACAATTAAAACTATTTTTACACTTGGATTGGGTAGAAGATAAGATTAAATAGAGATTAATTAGTCTTGATATATAAACAAATTCTGTGCTTTCTGAATTCCATGAGAAAAACTGAGCACACAGTCTTCAATTTCTGTACCAGTTTAAAAGCACCTTGGTCCTCAGTTTGCTGATTACAAATGCCAATGTAGAGCTTTAGGTGATAGCATAGTAACTATTGAAACTAGACTACGTTAGTCAAAAGTCTTCAGAAATTACCAAAGATCAGGCAGATATTGTTAAACATCTCTCTGGAAGATCTGAGACAGCTCTGGGCTATGCAACAGAAGGAGTTAGAGAAACAAACCATCTTCTCTCCCTTCATAAATACCTATCACTAATTTAAGTTTGCTTAAATGCTTGATGAACCTAGACAAGAAATATTTTCCTCTCAGTATCTCACTTCACTAATATTTCAAATTGAATTATCTTAGTAGCAGTTTAAAAGGAACAGAAAAACTGGGATAATCTGAGCTTTTTACATGGACCTAAAATTTCATTCAAAAGTCTCTCAAAGTTATTAAATCCAAAAAGTTTTCCTCAGTAGAGCCACTAATAACCTTAGTGTTTCTTGAGTAAAGACTACAATTAGATATAATGCTGCTGAATTAAAACTAACTTTTAATATGACAAAGCTTAATCTTGCACACAGCTATGAAAGATCTGAGCAAAGCATTCGGGTTTCTTTATGTACTTCACTGCTATAAATTCAATTCTTTAAAAGAAAATAATCAAATAAACTTTTTCTTTTCTGTGAGAGATTTTTCATTTGATTCCTTTATCTTTTCAATAATAAAAAATAAAAAATAATAATAATAAAAGATTTAAAAAAAAAAGGATTTCATTTGTTTTTGACAGCATCAGGAATCATACCAGTTGCCCCTCAGCAAGGTGCAAAAGTTTCTCCCCAAAAATCAGGATATAACATCTTCTCAAAGAGAATATAAAACTTACCTTGAAAAAAGTCATGGTAGCTCCATCTTCAACTGCCCCATACTCTATCTTTGTCTGCTTGGCCAAATCATCAGCAGAATCAATAGGGGACTCCATACGTTCCACTGTCAGAAAGGCGGCTAGGTTAGCAGTGTACGAGGAAATGATGATAAGTGTGAAAAACCACCAAATGCCTCCCACTATCCTGGTGGAGAGGGCCTTAGGCATGAGCTCAGAACCTAACGAAAACCAGGGGAGAAAGGTGAAACGGATGCACAGAAAACAATTAATAAGTGTTCAGCACTTTTTGTCACAGTGGGGAGATGGAATCACTGTGCAAAAAAATCTTAAAGCTACAGGTTTACATGTACTGCTTGTACAAACAGACACAACTGAAATGCAAAATAACTGGTTAAACTTATAAAGACAGATCTTTTTGGAGAATCAAAATATAGTAATGGGAGATTCAATGATCAGTGTAATTTTAAAATTTCTAAGCATATATATATATATATACACACACACTGATACAAAAAAAGTAATTCCTTCAACTTGCTTTCCAGAAAAACTAAGCAATTGATGAAGGTATAAAATGTGAAATAAAGGATTTTGGATCTGAAAAACAAAATCTTAAATCTATTATAAATACGCTTTTGAGTTTTGTCATTTGCATTGCTGTAAAAGATAGTTTATTAAATGTTTAGATATAAAATAAATTAATATCTCCCATCTCTATGTTTAGCCCCATAATTTCACATAAACATGAGTGGCTATGCTACACACTTCAATTTAATAAAATAGCCATAAAAATATTAGACTTCTATGCATAATCTAGATAAAAATAGTTTGTAATGTATTGCTGGAGTTGCCTGCTCATGGCACTAAAGAATGGAGGAGGGACAGACACTGTCTGGTAATTTGCATAATTTTTAATGCTAGTTTAGAGCCTAATGAGACAAATTGAAGCACATAAACTCCTCTTGTGTCTAATTACTAAAAATAAGAATATATTAAATCACTGTAATATACAATTACAAATATTTATTATAAATGAACATGTATGGAATTTTTTCCATAATGTTATAATTGAATGAAATGAAAATTTAAATGATGTCAAATAAACAATTTCTAGCTCCATTTTAAGAACCTTATGTGAGATAATTTAGAAGTATATGGAAACTGGTTTTCAAGGAAACAGTTTCATCATATTTACTATACCATTGTACTTAAACAACCCCTTTTTTGTTAATTGGTTACTAAGTTTGTTCTTAAATCTCCTGGGTAAAATGGAATGAAGGCAAGATGGACTATTTTATTCCTGTTAAATTTTAGTTCTTATATTGAATTAGTTAAGGAACTGGTCCAGCAAGGTAACACATCTTCATATAGGTGAAAGATTATGTCAAACTTCCAAACTCAATAAAAAGATAAATAAATTTAAAAAAAAAAAAAGAACAGGTCTAGGGAGGGAAGGAGGGAGGGAGGAGGAAAACAAAAGAAAAGGAAAAAAGAAGTGGTATCATAACTGGACTACTGCATTCAAAAACAGCCCATCTTACCCTGCAGTTCATCTTACCCTTGGTGTTTCAAACAAAAAAAGCTGACAGACTTGGACATGACAGCCAACTCCAGCGCCAGACTCTGCCTAGAATTCTGCAAGGGAAAAAGTAGAAAAGTACCTGTCTGATGTAGTTGCTCCTAGGCCCTGTTAGTCAGACACCTAGACACCATAACACTAAGAGATTTCCCAACAAGCCCGCTATCATGAACGCTTTTTAATTGTTCTCATTTCATTTTAAAAACCAACACAGTAAAGTCAGATAGGACTGGAAAGAAGAGAAGAGTGGAGACATTCGCCGCAGTTACCCCAGTTACCACAAGCTCATACCTTACCAAGGACTGAAACCAGTGCCACCTGGGCCCATGAAACAGAGCCTGGTCAGGGGCTGACTGTCATGTACCCAAGGTAACGCCATGTCCAGCACTACATCCCACAGTTTCCTGGGAGCGAGAGGTGCCAGCAACACATGTATGAGTTTCCTCTATCATGTATCCTCCAGCACTAAGCAAATCTTTTGTAAAGAAGCAGCACTTAATATGAGTATGGCCCAAGCATTTCTATATTATTTCTAGTGGAATGTTATTGCTATTAGGTGAGAACTTCTAAGAGCCTACTTTTAGATTACTTTAGGTTTTTGAAAAATTTTTTTAAAGCAATCATCAAAATCAAGATTGATACTGCATCCTTAAAATGGTGCCTTTAAGGTTTATTAAAGGATGAACTAAGTAAAGGTAAAATAATATAAGGCAAGGACAGAAGGTCAGCCTTAATTCTGAAAAACTAGTTTTCCTTCAAGGAAAACTATTATCCTCCAAAGATATGTTTTAAAATTAAGGTTAAAGCTTTTTTCTTATTTTGATTCTCAAAAAACAGTGTTCAGATGTTACTGACTAAAATACCTTTTTCTTGAAAAAAGATGATGTGAAAATCTAAGCTCCTTTCTCCATTCTCCAGAAATATGAAGAAGCATACAGCCACATAGGAAATAAAACTCATCATTGACAGAGATTCTAGCAATCCTGAGAACTGTGAATGGAATTCAAAATACCTTCTTTCATTCAGCATCCCTTTTTTTTGATAGCTTGCTTAAAAGCAATCGTTATCTTACAAACATGTATTTGGCAATTGTGACTCAACTATATAATTTCTTGAAATGTATACTGACAACCTAGTTGATAGTAAACACTTAGCCAGCTATAGATGTATTTTTATTTCTGATTTGAAATCCTGATTTCTTTTCACCCATTAATTCATGTTTTTCTGAGCACAGTACTCTTTTTGCTGAGGCATTAGAGACTTTTTAAGCCTACCAACCTGATATATGACAGAATATTTACTGCAGTTACAGGAAAGCTTCATGAAATTTGATGAGTTAAAACCAGGATTTATTTATAGCTGGTGTACTTATAATGGGAAATTTTAAAAATTATTGCTCAAGTATATCCATTAAAACAACTCTACCAATATGCACTTTTTCCTGCCAACATATTCTTTGATTTTTTCGGGGGATATGCAATGGTTATTTTTAGAAGAGTCATTCCTTTTAATGGCTCTTTAACAGGACTAACTATCTTTTGTATTACTGCACTGCCCAGTAAAATGTCAGAGCAAAAACCGAATCTGTGCTATTCAAATGTGTCTGATATTATATGACTGTGTTCAAATCCTTATGGAAAAGGGTAATAAAATGGTGATATATTTTTATGGATCCATATATTTGGTATGCTTTCAAAATAAGAGGAATATGGCAAGGAAATTACAGATTTTTAAGAATATGCTTAAGCATTTTACTAAGACACTTATAGTTAAAACTGGTAGTTGGTTTTACTCTGAGCAATACGACTACACAGCTGCCAATTTTATTGTCTGCAATGGCATCAGTTTCTCAGTGATTGTTGAATCTAGACTTTTTATTTAAATCTTTAAGAATGGTCATTTTGATTTTAAAAATATAAAATACGGCTAGACAGGATTAAATCTCTTATTCTATTTTTCAGGTTCTAGCTACTAGATAAAATCTTTCTGTGGTTAAAGGGTTTCTAAAGCAAAATTATAGAAATTATAGATTTTTATATTATATTCTTATCTGACAAAGATATATTCTTTTTGGGGTTGTTTAAATGGAGGGTTTTTTAGGTAATGGACAGATTAGCTCATTTAATTATGCATGAAGGGTTATCTGTTTAGGAAATAAATCATATGACTATGCTGTATTTTTTTTAATTTTTAAATTTTTTATCAGTCTTCAGTCTGATTCCTAAGGTGTTGGGAACGCCTGGATAATCATTAAAAAGCTGGTTTATGGCTACATGCACAGAGGCACCCATGCAAGCGACTTGCACCAGAGAGCTGTTACCCCCAGCAAAAAGTGGGACATGGTGCCCAAGAGAAAGAGCAGAGTCGTATACCTTGCTGCATGAGAGCTCCAACTCCAAACCAGAAACTATTTAGCAAGGTAAAATTGTTTTCCACCACGTCTGAATCAGGGTTGCAAGGATGTGGATTATACCACTCATAGGGACTAAACCTGTGGTAATTGACAGAAAAAAAAAAGAACAGATTTAAAATGCAGCCATCACAAAGTCTATCCAGCAAATCTGCTGCAAAAGAAAAAGAAAAACAAGAGAGGTTATAAGGAAAATAGTGATTGAAAGTTTTTACAGTGTGATTGTATTATACTTAACAGAAATATTAAAAGAAAAAGCAATCTTGAAGATTAACATTCTTAACTATTGCTGATACTAATACAGTTACATACAGATTGGCTCTGAAAGGTTCCAAATGCCACCTGTAAACATCAAAGAACTTATTCTTCTATTGGCACAAATAGAATCAGAGAAATTTGGCCCCATTTAGGATTAGGTTCTTATAACCACTGTGTCAGTATTGTGCATTTTGAAAGAAAATGAATGTGTTAAATCACAAAAATTAACTAGAAAAAATACATCAGGCAAAGTTTTTTTTAAATCAAAATTAAAATAATGGATATAACAGAAAATAAATAGTTAGCAGTAAAAGTGGCATTGTTAACCACCAAACAAGGGCAATAAACACTACAATTCACAGAAAAATAAATACTATAGCAAATAAAAGGAATTGCATCCTGTCCTGTGAGGTGCACAGTAACATCCCTGGAAAGGTTTTCC
This sequence comes from Toxostoma redivivum, assembly GCA_013397375.1. Lineage (NCBI taxonomy): Eukaryota > Metazoa > Chordata > Aves > Passeriformes > Mimidae > Toxostoma > Toxostoma redivivum. The sequence goes on along the minus strand of VXBI01007920.1, from coordinate 20,236 downwards.
AAAAGAATCTGGGGACACTCACAAGCACCTTGCAGGGCTGAGAAAAGAAAAAAAAATAGAAAAATAAAAAGATAAACATAAAGGAAAAGACAATTAAATGAATTAACTCAAAAACAGATAGAACAGAGATAGTAGAAAGATGCCTGAGTCTGGCAACAGATTACAAACAGATTATATACTATCAATCTATTTGCATTCATGGCTTTGCAATTGCTGTGCATTATGAGTATCTAAATACTATATTATCAATTATAGCTAAAACAAGCAAACATGTCTAGATAAATTATTCTTTGTTACAATTACTTTTCTAAAAAAAAAGTTCTCTTTTCCTCATAATACTTTTGTAGAACTTTAAACTTTCATTCCAATGTGTAGGATTATTCTAATCATTTAAAAGATTTAATCACCCTGCCTGGACTTGGAGGCACACAGTTGAGAGGGACTTTTATGTTATGCTTAAATCATGTCTTCAAATCTTTGATAATGAATACAAGTTAATGCTGAGCATAATATATTTGATTGAAAAAAATGAAAATCATGAAGCATAGTAGAATGGAGCTAGCACAAGACACCAGCACAATAATTAAAGGTATTACAGATTTTAATTATTAAATCAATATTAACATATTTTCATAATTTCTCAAATCATTAAAGCCACTCTGTTAAAAACTCTCGGATAGGCAGCCTTTATGAAAGTACTTTTTTGATGTATCTTATAATCAAAGCTATCTGAATAATTCATCTGTCACTTTGAAAAATAGAATTTTCTTCACAATAATATTTCAAACACATTATAATACAGAAAATCAAATGTTCCACTTTGAAGTTCCTAATGCAATGTTAAAACACCTCTCTTCTTAAAAGTGTCTACTTGACAAAGAACTGTTTCATTTGGATCTCCAAAGTAATACTGATGTGCTGTTCAAAAATGTTGATTGGGTTCTAATTAAACATTGTGACCTGTATTCGTCTATTACTTTACAGTAAAACTAGATCAGAAGTTTACAGTCTCATTAAAAATCTAAGTATCTTTCATGTCATATTGTCAATCCAACAAAACCTGGAAACCAAGCACTCAGTGAAACTGAAGCAGGTTTTTATATTATTTTGCTGAGAGATATTTGAAGATTGAATTGGAAAACACCTTTTTCTTATCAGAACAATGTTTGCTAGACAAAGCAAACATATTTTTTATTTAAATATATATTCAATAATTATTTTTAGTGACTGTGACATTACTGAACAATCTTAAACCTGATAGTTTTACCTTTTTATTCTGATGGTTTATTTAATTATTTTTACATTATTTTGAAGCACAGAAAAAATGTCCATAGTTGTAAAAAAAGGAGGAAATAACCTACAATATGTACAAGAAGGCTCTGGGTAAAAGAAACAATGCAGTCTGAGTACTATAGTTTTAGAATTCTCTATTTATAAAGTGAGGAAAATTAATACTTACTATGGACAAATATTGTTCCTCCTTATTTTAAGGATGATCTATGATATTAGATTGTCTAATATAAAAATCATAAGATATGGATTCTTTAATCAATTTTTTGTATGGCCTACATATGTGTACCACTTTCATGCTGTTTAGCCTATTGCAATAAATATTCATAAATCACAGAGTTACAGGTTCACCAAGCAGGTTTTATAAGCCAGGATCCTGCTCAGGGCAATGTCCATTATTTCACAATAACGGATTGTTCAGTCAGGTCTCAAAAATGCTCAAAGACAAGAATCCACAACTTATTGGGAAAAATTTTCCCATGTTTAGTTATAATAAAAATTAATTTTTTTTCTTTAAGTCAGGCTAGAACCTCCCTTTTTTCCAAGTATAAAGAACAGAATCATTTTGATCAACTTCTCTTATTAGAAAATGACTGTTAGGAAAATGCCTTCTGCCTGATCCCAGAACTGCTCACAGTATTTAAATGTGATATAATAATTGATATTACCAGAAAAATCACTTTCTTTGATTAATGGACTACATTCCTACTAATTTAAATGCAGAACAGTAGCTCAATCAAGAACAAGCATAAGGCAAAAAGAGAACTTCAATGAACAGATGCAATTTTGAAGATTGATTTTTCTGACCACTGATAACAGGTACTCTTCCCATTTACCCATTTCTATTAGTGTTTATTCTAACATTTCAGACACAGTCTCTTAATCTCTAATACCTTCAGGTGTCTGAAATATTTTACAAGGCCTGAGTTCCAGTTTTCCTAATTGCTGCTACTCACTGAAAATGTACAAGTACTCTCCAGAAATTATCGCCTAGTGCAAATAATGTTTAAAAGTCAGCTATCTCAGCAATCCACAGGAAGGAAAGATTTGTGTTAAATTTAATTCCACTTTAAGAATATACCATGATATTAGAAACTAAAATTAGTATGCCAAATGATCAGACAAATCTACTTCAGAACTGCAAATTATTTGAGACAGACTATAATTTATTATGCTCTGTACTCACACAGCATTTGAAATAAGTGTAGAAGCTCAGAACACAAGTGGTCTTATGTGTGTGTCTCAAACACTTATAGTTAAATAGTCATGAAGCCAGCCAAGGGTTATTGGTAAGAACATGTTGGGGTAAAGAATGTGATGTGACTGGAGAATGGGTACATTGGAGATATGGTAGCATTTTCTGGCACAAATGTCCTTGTTCTGGCTCCTGGAAATAAGCACAATACAGTACAGTTCAAGCACATGACAGAGGTCAAAAAGTAGGCAAGGATTATTGATGAAAGCCTTACCCAGTACAGATGGATCAAGACCACCAAAGACATCCAAAGCCCTCAAACCTATTTTCAGAGAGGTCTGGAATAGCAATCTGCACCTGATAACTAATTTGCATAGAAAGCAAGAAACTTATCTCCAGAGTGGGAAAACATAGCAATAAAAAGGTACATCCATGAAGCTCAATGGCACCCACAGCACCCTGGACACCCTACCAGGCTGGATCAGTGCTGGAGCCAGGACCTTTTTAGGCTCCTTGAGCCTGTTTAATTTCAGAACCTGTCAAAATATTAACTGTGATACACTGCTAGCATTTCTGCTTCTCTTTTTATTTAGGAGCTTGATTTTTTGCACTCCTGGGACAGTGAATCCTGTGATGTTACAAGATAATCTTAATTCTTGACCTGTAGGCACCCACTCCTCCCCTCCAGTGTCCAGTTTGAGACAAACTCTGGAAGAGACATGACTTATTCTGGATATACTAGAACAGTTTCTACAGTTTTAGTCTGTAAATAAAAACACAGTCTTATAGAGGGGGACTCAGTCTAGATGACCTTAGATGTGATTGTAGATACAGGGTTTTGGACACCTACTACACTCAGAGCAGTACATCCTGGCACACACGCTGACTGCTGCTCTCAGTGGCTTTCATAAAAGGTGTGGTCTAGCAACTAGCATGTTCTATACAAATCAACTCTATTCAAAGCTGCTGAGAGTGTGTAAAGGATACCCTCCACCAATTTCAATAGTTCTCAAATCAAAACCTGTCAGTTTATCTCTGATGAGAGTATGAAGATAGTATTATGTTATAAATGCAAAATAATAGATATGCTTAATACAGACTGCAATATCTGGAGATAAAAATTTTTTTAATTTAAACTGTATCTTCTGGAGAGCAATGCAACTTGCTAAAAAGAGCAGAAAACTCAAATCTGCAATTTAGAGAGAAAATGGACTAGTGAAGTAATATTTGTAATTGCATTTTCATTATACCAAAACACAGCTGCCTAGGAATATTACACAGAACTAAATTTAAAGCAGTAGGGCTACTCCTTGTGGGATAAAGACTGCTTGGATCCATTAGTAGTATATATAGGCCATTCAAGTTGTGTGTGTTGTTTTCAGATATTTGCAAAACAGGTATCAGGTACTGTCATTCAATCATATTCAGCTTGCTACCTGTTAAATTCTTATAGATAACTTCAGAAGGTTTAAACCAGCTTTTTTTTTTCTTTTTACTTTTTTCCCTCAGGATCAAAAAAGTAAAACACAAGGGATTTTTAAAACACAAGTTGGTACTGAATATTTAGCTAAAAATCCATGAGAGTTATCAGCTACCATTATAGCGCCTGGACTTCAATACTTATTTAAAAATCCATACTGACAAAATTTTTCATCCTTATCTCTGACATGATGCTGCATTCTGTTCTGAATAGGAGCTACATAACAACTATGGAAAGGCTAAGAAAAGTCTGTGTTCTACAAGATAGTTTGAAATTACAAGACAACAATCAAATGCAATAAACATAATTCTTGGTCTGATGCAGTCAGATAGACTATTTCCCAATGCTCAAAGCAAGAAATATAAGCAAGAGAAATAAAATACAATTGCAAAGAATCATGATGCAAGTATAACTAAGGGACTAATGAGATTAATTACTGGTAGCTGTGCTTAGTTTATTTAAATTAAATTATTTTCAATGATACTTCAAATACAATGTAACCATTGTATTTTAAAAAATGAATATGTAAATAAATTAGGACCAAACGGTATTACAAAAATATTATCTAGAGCATGATGTGACCAATATATTCTGCATAGCTCAGTAATATATGCCACAGACACAGCACAAAATTGCACTGTGCATATTATTCCAACATTATTCCAAACCTGTCAAATTTCCTCACTTTTCTCTGTATCAGGTCTATGAAAAAAGTAAAGAAGATATGATCACCCACTTACATGCACATAAACCTCTCTTTTGCACAATCAGACCAAGGAGCAGACACTCAGGTTTCACTGCAAAACCATTAGCACAAAGGTTACACAAGCTGTAAGGCTTCATCTAATGACCAGAAATTGATAAATCAAAAGATTCTTACCCCATCTGCTTCAAGAACTGATGGGCACACTGATCCAGTGCTGAATATTGTCGAACATAACAAACTATTAACTCTAATCTCAGCTCTAGTAAATTACACATTCTCCCAATCACTAGAGCAAAGTGTAATAATGATTCTTCTAGTCACTGTTTTACAGGGTTTCTGTGCAGTGCTACACCCTCAATCCATATCTTACTGCATAAGAACTGACAAATTGCAATATTTCAAAACTTTTTCCAGAATATCCAGGATATGAGATGGATGCTTTATTATAACATACTTAAGAATAAAACATGTTACTATTTCTCTTTATTAGAATCTCAATTTCTTTTTTTTTCCTAAATTATGGCTTTTAGAAAAACTGAGATTTTTGTTTGGCTCTTTCATTGTCTCACCTTGTGTCATTCATTGCCACACCTGATGACTTCTGGGCTGTAAACAGAGACTGTTATTACCAACACCTCTGCCCTGCTCAGATACATTTCCTCAGTACAGTAATTACCTTGCTTGCACTGTGGTCATCTTCCACATCATCTTCCCTCATATAGCTGTCATGCTTTTGCTGCTTCCTGAAAAGAACTAATCATCTAACATCCCTTTTGTATACAAAAAAAAAAAAAAATCCCTCTCCACTGACTAGAAATTCAACATAATGTAAAGGACTTTTTACATTGCTAAAAGAATATCTATAAGTCTTCTAAATCTAGGTGATTCATTCAACCTGAAGTCTAGAAAGGCACAAGATTCATGTGTAAGTTCTATAGAAACTTTACAGAATTTTGTTCTATATGTTTACCCCCTATACCTTTAAATTGGTAATAGGCACTATTATTTTTAAACATAGATAAGATCCTGTTAAATCCAATTGAGTCAGAGATAAAATACATAAGCTACTGCAGGATCAGACCAAAATCTTCATTTTGTGAATCAATATATCTTGGCCCAATTTTATACAACTTAAGCTTCCAGGCTAATATGGAGAAAAAAAAAAGACCAAACACAATTATCTTATGGGTAAATAATATAAAAATTGTTTTATAAACTTCCACTATACGCAACATGAATCATATAGGAGTAATACAACCTAGCAACAGGGAATACTTGGTGATTTTTGGAACCTGTCAATTTTTACTGTTGTATTAGCTACTAGACCTGCTCTAAAATATAAAGAAATACAGGCTGGTGAGCTACAGAAATGCATAGATAAGTCATAGCTCAAATCAGAACCATAATTATAAAGGCTGTTTTGTTTGATGAAAATTATTTAAAAAAATAAATTTAAATTAAATTAAATCATATAAAAATTCTTAACTACGATGTGGGAATTATAATAACTTTATGATAGTTGAAAGATTTGTTTTTACAGATGTGAATTAAGAGTTTATTAAAATCCATTATTATTCTTGACTAAAGACATAGTATATTACCACCACAATTAAATTGGAAATAAGTGTCAAAGATATACATACAACCTAATTTTTGAAGCACTAGTCAAGTTCCTATTGCTTAATTCATTATATATGCTGGTTTTAGCTCTTACATAACTTTTCAATTTCCAGAACATTAGTCCACCCACTTCTTGAACGGAAGAAATGTTGCTAGAGTAAAATATTAAATGACAGTTATGAATCTGAAAAAAACATTTAAAATTACTATATTTTTGTGTATGTGAACTTCACAATGATTGTAGACTTCTCCCACAATCAATGTGTCCTGACTGCTGCCAAATACATTGAAGTATTCTGAGATATCTCAAGTATAGTATGGTAGGGGAGATGTTAAAAGAGTTGTTTCCCTTTTAGTTTTCATAAGATTCACAACCTTTCCTGAGTTCTGTTTCTGAGGGACAGCTCAGAAAACTAGAGTATTGTGTTAGAAAATATTTTGTCCCCTTTTGGCAACATAAGTAAAATTATGTCTCCAACATGATTTTCCCCTTTGTATGCTTTGCTCTTTAGGCTCTTAGCATACCCAGGAATCTTTAAATCTTCATTTGTATTCCTATATTCCTCAGACCCAATAGCAATAATTGGTGCTATTTCAATAAGCAAAATATTCATGATACTTCTAGTATTTTTAATTTCCATTTTCCTCCTAAATTGCCTACATTTAGCTGTTTCATGTAACATTCTTACATCTTTACCGGAGAACATTACTATTGTTTACCCACACCTGTCCTCCCTGAATATATTAAAAAAAAATAAAAATAAAAAGGAAGAAATAAAAAATTGACTACTTTGGAAAATCCTCATTTAGAAATACTTAAATTTCAAGCAATCTGTAAACTCTTTTTCTCTGGGATAGAGTCAATTTTCTTCCTAGCAGCTGGTATAAGCTGGTATGATGTTGAGTTTTGGATATAGCATGGTAGCAATGTTGATAATACACTGATGTTTTTATAGGTTGCTAAGTTGTATGTATACAACTTCACCTTTTTATGCCTTCAAGAGTGCCCTGGTCTTGCACATCCTTTTCTCATGATTTTTAAGCCCATCTTGAGGGGTGACTGTTCCAGGCCTGCAACCATACAACAGAAAACATTTAGGAGCAGAGGCCTGAGCATCATAAGCCTTGTCCAGGGATGCACAGTGTGTGCCTCTGATCAACAGTCCTGAGCCTTCTAGTGAGTATTGTGCCTACTAGAACAGAAAACCTCTTTTAAACATACATAGTGACTAAACCAGCCAGCTAAGCGATTTTTGGATTACCAACCTCCTCAGCCTGTAGCTTGGCTTTTGACATGGAGGGCACTTCTCTCAGAGGTTATAATCTAGGATAAAAGTCCATCTAGTGAACCTTGGCCAGTAGTCATTAAAAGGGCAGCTAAGGAAGATTAAAAGGGGAAGCTGGGGGAAGTACATTGGATATAAATTGCAAGGATTTATATATGGACAAGAAGTGAGAGAGAAACATAGCATGTACTGACTACAAACTGCCCCTTGAGCTCCCTTCTCTGTCTGGGAGTGGGCAGAGGAACCTGGAGTGAAGGAGTAAGTAAAACTTGGAAAAGAAGGGAAGAAATGTGTTGCTGCAGTTTCTGTATTACTCACCTTCTGAATTTTTTTCAGCCCATCACAGCAACTGGTAAGCAGCTCCCTGCCTGTATCTCAACCCATGAGCGTAAGGTTAACCCCCAAAACAGAACTGGCTTACTTCCTATATTAAAAATCCTCCTTTTTCGATGAGATTTGAGTTCTGGTCAACAGTTTGAGCATCTACCCTCACAACACAAAGAATATGCCCATGCCCCATCCAGGAGCTACAGTAAGACTTAAATGGTAACTGACCATCACCCTGGAGTTATTCTACAAAACTATATTTACATTTCCAGCAAACGACAAAGTCTAAAATGTGCCTCCACATAGATTACACAGATTACTCATCATCTGAATATCTTTTGATGGATAGAAGGTGACAAAGAAAACCAAAAGATCATTCACACAAATATAGACTCTTATTTTCTATACACAGTCACTTCCCTTTATCACCTCTTTTACTTCTGCGAAATCTCAGACATGTCTTTGTCTTACAGCTTCCTCTCCAGATATTTCTGGAATGCTTACAGAAGCTTAAAAAAATGGCATATACAAATGGAACAGTCATACTATGAAGATATGCATGAAATTAACCCAAGTAACCTGCAATCTCAGGGCGACCCTCTTCAGCTTCCACTCTTCCACACTACTTGTTTTGCTCACTTGTTTTGTCATGTCTAAAATTATACTTGCCTGCTTCTCCAGGAAAAAAAACCCAAACACGTCTTATTTGCTTTGTGAAGTCTGTACCATATCTAGTCCTGGATGAGAAACATCTTATTTGGTTCATGATACTTTTTATGTTCTCAAATAAAACTTACTCTGAATAAAGAAAAATAAAATCTTTCAAACTTAGAGCCATAATCTGTTGTGTTTGTGGGAGTATACTCAAGAGAAGTATTCATGTAGACTTTCTGAGCTTTTAACTAACTCTTCTGTCTACTTCTGCCCACACTCAGAGATAAAGTACTTAACTAAATTAATTAAATCTCTATTGCATCATTAGTATTTACCAGGGAATAGAGAAAGGCAAAATTCAAGTTCCTTTTTTTTTCAGCGACTGACACCAACAGGACAAAATATTTACTTCCTTTCAAGGGGCACCTTTTTCTCATTCCACTTCCTTCTAATTTTTATTAGAATTTGTACTAGGAATATGAAGGTTTAGAAAAAATATTGCATTTTCTAGAAATTATTTGCTATGTCACATTTCTCACTTTAAAAAATACGTCACTTAAAATTCATGGAAAACTGTGGTCAAAAAATAATATTTTATGTCATGAACAATAACATGCTTGATAAAAATTAATTTATAGTAGTAACTTCTCCTACATACAAACCAAACCTTACTAGCTCATGGTTGACATGTGAAGACAGCCATAAAGAGCTGAAAAAATTATAACAGGAGGGTATTTTCAGACAGTGTTAGTCCCTGTATTGCCTTTTTATTTATTCAAGCCACTTTTCCTTCAGAGTAGTTGCAGTTTTCTGTATCCTAGAATGAGACATTTCAGTCTTTTCTTCCCTCTAAACACACTTGCTTAATAGCTTAACACAAAAAGTGGCAAATATTTCTTTTCTTATTCAATAGTCCTGTTGTACATCCTGTAATAAAACTGAAGCTTCTCATCAATATTTAGTTAAGGCTCTGTAAGATTATACAATTGTTATCTTATCCACTTCTTATAAAATGTAAACTAGATAGAACACCATTCCTTACTTGGCTCACATTAAAATAAACTCAGAAGAATCTCTAAAGATCATTGTTTTTAAAATATTCTTATTTACTTTTTCCAAAAAGACAGAAGATATGTACCTGTATCATAGTGCCTTTATTGATCAATTAAAACTCTTAACAAAACCATTAATGTCCACCCTAAACTATGCCTACAGTACATGACATATCTTTAGAGATCTTCCTGCTAAGTATTGACAAGCACATGTGGTTTCTTTTGATTGAAATACCTTTGACAGCTTTGCAGGCCCAAAGTAATGTTAGACAGAGAAGTAATTTCCATTTCCGTTTCCCTAAAGGTTCACACAGGACAGATAATTTACTTATTAATCTTCAGAGGTTATTAATGCTATACATCTTATAAGGCCTCCATTTCCTGGACTCAGTAGCACTGTACAGTATCATTACTACTGGAAGTAATTAGTAAAGCATTTTAGAAGGTGCATGCCAAAAGGAGAAAAATACTTTTTCCTTCTTAGAGAAAAAGAAGGCGTTGTACAGTGTCCTGCATGTAACTCTGAAGACCAGACTCAAATTTACAAAAACTCAATTCAAAGAAAATGTGGTAATTGGTTTATTGGGCACTTTGAAATAAAGGTTGACCTCTGTTTAGGAATGAGAGGGAGTAAAGGGGAAACCTCATTTCTCCCTGGAATTACCTGAAAGGAGGTTGTAGTGAGGTGGGGGTCGGTCTCTTCTGCCATATCTCAAGTAAAAGAACAAGAGGGAAGGGCTTTAAGTGGAGGCTCAAGTTAGATATTAGAAATGGCTTTTCTCTCTAAGAGTGCTTACACATTGAAATAAGTTGTCCCGGGATGTGGTGGAATCACCATCCCTGGAAGTGTTTAAGAGACATCTAGATGTGGCATTTGGAGATAGGGTTTTGGGGTGATTATAATAGTTCTGGGTTGATGTTTGGATTAGATGATCTTGAAGGTCTCTTCCAATCTTAATGACTCGAAGTACTGGATATTTTGGTATTTTTAGGAGAAGCACAAATTACTCTGTTTAAATGCTAAACTAAAATCAGTAGTAAAATTAAATCAGTCTTTTTCATAACTGCATGGTTAAATTATAAAGCTAATCATATATTGTTCTGCTTGTGATCTGAATGTGCTTGAAAGATAATGATGTGTTACAAGCCTGATCTCAGAAGGAGTGAGGGCATAAGGTAGTGTAGCTAAGAACATTCTTCTGCATCATTTGTCTAAAAATATACACCAAATGAAGTGCTCTTAATGCAGGAGTTAGTAGAGTTAGTAATTCTTCCTGCAATGTACCTGTGCTTGTATACAGGTACAATATAGTACATTAATGTACAATTTATGTTCTGTCAACACTCATCAGTGAAGAATACTGTGTTAAATTTTTTTCTTCTTTAATTCTTTCTAGTCAGGCACAAGAGATAAAATTTCAGGTATGCTATATTCTGGTGTGAAACATTCTAAAAGCTCATCTTTCTAATTATATCAATTACAATATGTACCAGTCAGAAAACTCTCATCTCTTATGATAGGATTTTGCTCTAATCTCACAGTTTGTCTATACTATTTCTTATGACACTTAATTACTTTATTTAATTATTTTATGGGTTCGTTTTATAACTTTCAAATTAATTTACTGACTATAATGTCAAAATTATAATTGACAATCTGCCAGTAGAAGATCTATTTTTTAAAAAAAACCTGAATTTAAAATAATGTTTTAAAGTTGATGGGTTTCTTAAACATGTTATCACTGGAAAACTACTCAAATATCTCTAAGTATGTCTGAGTAACTTCAGAAAAACCACTGAGAATAAGTTCCTTTAATACAGTGTGAGGAACTTTTTGGAAACTGTAAAAACAATCACAATTCCTGATTTCTTTGTTTCTGAGATATTGCGAAATGTAGCTGTCTTAAAGGTAAGCTTGAATATACAGACAGCATTGTCATTCTTAAAAGTTGTAGTTCAAATTTTCCAATTGATATGCTTCTACAAAATAAGAATCAATCACATCAGAACTGGAAGGATCACACCTTTCCATTATTATTCCTTCAAGAGCATTATTATCTTTGAAAAAAATATTACTATTTTGAGAACTAAGAAAACAATTATAAAGCATACCATAACATTTAAAGTTGAAAGATCCACACCCCTCTTAACACTAGTGGCTCTTTTTTTTTATTTCCTTGCCCACATTACAGTTAAAAAATTAGTATCTGATCTGCATGGATTTTACATCCATTAAAGCTATGTGCTATGAAATATTGAAAAATGCAGAAATACATTTGAACTATGTAGACTTTACACTCTCCTGACTAATAAACCCATAGTAATTTATACAGGAACCCTGCCAGGTATGGATAAACTTACACAGGTACAAATATACTCAGTTGAGTCCTGGCAGGGCAATATGTCTTTATCAGTCATTAGAAAACACAATTAATCTTTGCCAAGATAAATTTCCTTTACAATTACAAAGAGGCAATTGTATGAAAAGAAACCATCCCAAAGGTATGATTTCTTCATCTGTGATGGGACAGACTACAAAAGAAAATGAGGGTGTTGAATTTTCTAGCTATATCGTTATTGCTCCTGCTTACATTATGACTCTGTATCCCCAAACTGAGTAATAACAATTTACTGAGCTGTAGTGCTCCAACTGTTTGAACATAAATAGATATTGTTTTTTAGTTTATTGTAAAACAAGAAAACAATTGAAAATACTTTGCATTCTCACGACTATATCTCATGGAAAAACTAAACAAATTATCAACATTTTTAAAAAGTCAGACATTCAATATGAAACCAGAAATTATGAGTACAACTTAAAATCAGTTCTGACCACATTTGAATGATCTCCAACTGTTTAGGTTACCCGAGAGGATGACTAGTAGTCTTTCAGTGTCTCTATGAGTCTTGCATACAAGAATTCATAAGGATACTGTTGTATGCTTAAAGGAATCCAAAACATGTTGTGGATTAGACCAACCACAGAGATAAGTCTGCAGTATCCCAAACAAGAGAAATTTACAAAATTATGCATAAATAAATAAACAAGAGAACTGTTGATGGAAAGTAGAATTAACTTGAAAAAGAAAGAAAATGGGCAAGGAAAACCAAAATTTTGAATGCAGACTTTAACAACAGCTGTCAGCAGATATAAGAAAGGAAAAGTCTCAGAGGATGTGGGATACAGTTGTGCATCCCTAACTGATTTATCTGATGCAAAAATTTGATCAAAGCAGATAAAGAGGAAAATCCTACTTAATTCAGTCTTCATTTTATCTTAAAAAGTAGCATCCATCTAAGAGTTCCTATACCTAACGCAATTCATAATAACTTAAAAAGTTTATCCATTTTTCATAGTAAAGAAACCCATACTTAAATCAGAAATAGTTAAGACTACTAGAATTCTACTATTTTTCCAGTTAAACATAACAAGGGAAAAGAGAATGGAAGAGTGAATGGAATTAACTGTTCTAGGACCCTCTTCTGATAATTTTTAATTAATATTAAAAAGGAAAAAAATATATATTTTTATATAAAATTTACAGCTAATAGTGTTAGCTCAGTTAGCAGGCAAACATAGAGAATGCTACAAACCTGAAGACCACAACAGAGCTCTATTATTCTTGTCCCACCAGGGTTCTGAGATTAAAACAAAGAAACTCCTGTCTGATGGAGATATAAAAACTTATTCAATACTTGTAGAAGTCCAGAAAAGCTATCACTAAGTACTCTACATATTCCTGCAACTAACTCTATATAAAAAAGCCTATGTTACAACTCTAGGCTTTGGATTGTTAATGAACTGGTTTCACTTAGGGGTAGTATAGCTACTTACAGAACTCTATTGCACTCCCCATCTGAAGTGAGGAGTGATTTGCAATGAATCAAGGCCCACCTTTCTAATGACATTATACATAGTCACTCCTGCCTGGTACCTATCAATGAGGTAAATTTACTGATGACAGCCATCTTAGTTTGGCACATTAGAATTTATTCTTGGACATTCCGGGAATTTTTTTCTAAACAGTATAAGATAAACAATACTGTGATAAAAATATTAACAGACATGTCAACATTATTCCATGTAAGAATCATCTCTCCACTTGGAGAATGTTACTCTTTTTGGTATTGACTGTTGAATATTGTTTGAGTGATGCTCATCTAACATAAACTAGAAGATTTATGGTAAGAGGGTCCAGGAGGGCAACCCCATCTGATACTGACTAGTTCTGAAAAATCTCTTAAGCAAAACTCTTCTCTATTCATTTTTTCTTTTACAAAAATACTATTACAGTATAGTCAAAGACAGGCATATAGTATTTAGGAATTCCTCCCAAAAAAGCACTGTCTCATTCTAAAGTTTGTTTTAATAAATGGATAGAGAAAGTTTGTAGAGACAGATCTCTTCATCAGGCCACATTCAAAGGAAATCCTTGATGTCTAGAAAAGGAAAAGGTCACATCTATCTCCAAAGAAGGTCAGGGAGGAAGATCCATAAAATTAAAGACCACAAAATCCCACCTCAGACTCTGGGAAGATAATGGGGAAAATCCTCCTTGAACCCACTAGCAAATAGAAAAGACCAAGGTGTTCCAGAACAGCAAAACGAGGTTTATAAGGACAACCATATCTAACCAGCTCAATTATTTTCAGTGATAAAAAGATTAACTCTGTGGGTAAAGAAAGCAAGTGATGTGACCTTGATTTTAATGACAGTTTATCAAATTGGCCTATAGCAACTCTGTGGCCAAATTGGGAAGGTAATGCCTGGATGCCAGTAGATTGCAAGATGAAGAAAATATTCACTGTATTTCGATTCTTGGAGTAGAATGGAAATACTTCAAAATTTAGCTGACAGCCAGTAATGGACAGTATTTCTCATTGAGCTGTTATAGGAGCCAAAGCTGTCAAAAAGCTTCATTAGCAACTGGATAATGGAATGGAATATACACCTCAGCAACTTTCAGTCTGAGTGTCAAGTGAAGTGATTGCTCTTGCCCATTGGACAATCATGAAGCTACATCTGGAGTACTGGGTCCAGTTCTGGGCCACCTGTGGCATAAAAATAAAATCTCAGTCCAGCAGAATTAGAGATCTGCAGAAATAATGATAAGATAATATCTACTTTCTGTGTTCAGCTATCTGAAGAGCAGATGGACTCATATCCTTCCTGAAGATGTACAAAGATAAAAGGCAGAAAAAGGAGTTCTCTCTGGACATAGGACTTTTTCACAGTGAGAATGCTTAAGCACTGAAACATGTTACAGAGAAGTTATGCCATTTCCATCTTTGCTGATCTCAAAAAATTGACTTGGGCACAGCATTGGGAAACCTTCAAAGTTCCCCCTGCTTTCAGTGTTGGGGATCCATGTGGCTGACAACAGTGTCTTTTCCAACTCTATTCTATAATTCTACCATATTCTCTAGGAAAATGCATTTACACAAGAGGACAAGACCTAGGTGAGCATCTAGTACTGCTCTAGTGGGATGAAATGTGGCTATTCAACTTGTCTGAAGGAGTTAATATGCATGTTGTCCTTGTGTACAAGTGTGTAGAATATATACAATATGTGCATATTATAGTTTTAAATGTGAGCTGTAATTATGGGCTTTGTAATGGAACAGACATAGCCAAGAAAACTGTAAGACCCTGGCCTCTTTGACATGTTTGACTCCTAAAGTATTAAAAGATTTACAACTTTTATTTTTCAGAAGCTTAAGATATTTCCAAAGGATCAGGCAATATTTTTAAGATTTTTAATATAGGATTGTTATGCATTTGAAGGCAGGCATCTTAGAAATCAGGAACATACAACAATTAGTTATTGTCTAGAAATATATATAACTCAGTATCTAAATATAAATAAAAATATGTACTGCTTAGCACATGTAAAACACTACAAAAATTTTAATTTACAAAGAAGAATTTTTGCAAGTTTATGCATGAGAAACTAATCTTTCATTATGTGTGTATGAGAGGGAAACATAAAGCTTATTGTTCATTCAAGCAGACAATTATTGCTAATATTTATCTACATAGAAACTAATCTCTCAGGAGCGTTGTTCTGTTTTGAGCAAGACAGGTCATGTGCAAGATAAAAATCATATTTATGATGAAAACACTCCAAGTTTGTAACATCTGATTTTGTAAAGGTAACAAGTATGGTCTCAGTAATAACAGGCCGATTCACTGATGATCCAATAACCTAAATATATCTGTCAGCAATTTGAATCAAAGAAGTCCTTTCTTCCTCTATTTCAAAGTATTTCCAGCATTAACCTTTAATGCCTGCTAAATCCGCAGTCCCAAAGATGAAACTGTTTCTTACTTAAGACTATTTCTTTTCTATTCTGTTTTTTTACTTTTTTATTTTGAATTCTATTTCTTTTCAGTAGTCTCTAACAAGCAACCACTTTTCCACTAAGAATTTTAAAGCAAGATAATGATTTTTTAGAAGGTAAGAGGACAATAAAACACACCATTTCAATCTGTGACACAGCAAGCAGATACTAAACATCCCAAGGCAGTTTTTACTTAGGCTAAATGGGTTGTGTTGCAAGTGTGCATTGCAAGCAGTCTAGCAATCACTACAGGTCCTGATACACAACTTTTCCTTTTTGAATAGTAACTATTGTAATGTCAAGGATACTTGCCCAGTATATCTCTGGACTATCTGACTTGGCTTTCAGAGTCTTCAGAGTGACTTGGCTGCACAGAGACTTTGCTTCCAGATGTGAAATCAAGAATACAGATCCCAGTCAAACAAAATTAAGTAATCATTTCTTAATGCCAGGCTGGTCACTGCAGCCATTTGTATATTGTCCTTTCGTCTGTCCAGTTGACTGTAAGGTCAAATCCATCTGTTTAAACTACCTTCACTGAATTTAAGCTAACACATATCATAAGGATAATTTAAGAATATTCATAATTATATTAGCATTGGCTGCAGAGGATAACTTAAGAAACAAACAAATTTAAAAAAAAAACGTGTAATTGTATGTCCTTATTCTTAGTATGGTCTGGAATACATGATGTGAATTTTGTCATTGATATCAGTACCTCTTTTAACTTTTCATGAGGCTGTATTTTCAGACCGTGATATTTTTATGATCTTCCATTAATACTTTGGGAGAGTTATTCTTCTTACTGTGAGCATGCAATGCTCTCTGCATTGAACGATAGTGTATAAATGTAACATAGATAAGCCACTGATACAGCATAGATACCAAATAAAGGTATTCTGTCTGAATCTAAGTTCATTCAAAGTGTGTCTTAGTAAAAAAAATATGCAAAAATTTTCTAAATACCTCAGGGATTTATAAAAATTTATGAAAGGTATTTAAACTTGTTTATTTTGTATATTTCTTCTACAAGCATAAAATTTTTGTTTGCTTTGTTCAATCCATTATATTGAAATAAACTTGCACTATTTTCATTTTATGTTTAGAATAGCCCAAATTCACCAAGTTTGCCACTCAAGAAACAATCACAACCAGAAACAAGATAGCTTTCTTACAACTTCTGCTGATTTAGCTTTCCATCCATATTCACTTCTAAATTAAGAGAAACTTCCCATCAGAAAAAAATGCTTGACGATCAAAGAAGCAAGTTGCTACTTTACAAGAACCATCTTTTTGTTTATATTGTACTTGCTTGCAAATACTTCCTGCTGGGCTCCAGGCTATAGGGGGCTGTAAACTAATTACAACATGCAAAGAGATTTTCCTGTCATACGTAGCTGCAGGGAAGCACCTGGTAATTCACTACTCTACCAAGGAGAAAGCAGACTACAGTGGTACCTATTCTATTTCTTAAAAAACAATGTTGTTTGCTTTTTTCACACACTGTAACCTTCTAAGCCAGCTATTACTATGTCTTTGCTTCAAAAAGACAAGTTTTGGGTTGGTTTTGTCCATTCAGGTTTTCTTGGTAGTATGTATTAAGCAATAATGAAAATCCCAAAGCAAATTAGAATATTCTTATGATTTAAAAAATCATCTTACAGCTATATGATTGTTATATTAGCAATCTCTCCAACACTTCTTGAGCATCCTTTCCCTCTTTCTGATATAAAATTTACAATTATGTTCAATTTCTTTACTTTTTTTACTTTTATATAAACTGATATCAACATACTCCACTAAGACTGAATTATAAATCAGATATTTTTTTCTGTAATTAAGAAAGTGAGCTGTTTTAAAAAGTAAGTTGTTTCAGAAATACAAAAAGGGTATTATTTTATCTTTCTAATGCTTACAGAATCCTTTCAAACCCTCTTTTCAAAAGATAACTATAACTGAGACATAAATGTCATTAATATAATGAGCATTATTATTTTATTGTAGCAGTAAGAACAGATTTATTTGGGTGTAGAAGATTTAGCTATAATATAAAAATTCAGTAATTAAAAAAAAATCATCCATTCTTTTGTTTCAAAATTGCATACCTTCATATATCAGTCCTCTTTAAAACAAATAATAATAAATAATGATTCTTTAATATTAATTTAAATTACATTCTTAAGAATCTCTTATTTTATAATTGATTTGGAGGTTAAATATCCTGAACAGTATGGGCTGAACAGAATGGTAGCAGTTACTCATACTTGTGTTTCATCTTCGTCAAACTTTATTAAGGTAGCATTTACACATACAAAGTACCTCTTGATGTGAAACCACAAGGATAGATTTTTGAGGTAATTTGCTGAACACTTGGAGGCTATTGAGGGGCACCATGTCCATGAAAATTATTATAATTTGAGTCATATAATTTACCCCCGGAAAAATGGGTTTCAGTATAGGGTGATATCATATTTTGCACCAAAAAAAATTTTTACATCATTATATCCTTTGGGGATAAAATATTCCAAGCTTTCTATTCCTGATATGGCAATTGGTTGCTTTCCAGCCATATTTAGAAATATATTAGCTGGTTCCACCAAGTCAAAAGCTTGACTCTCCCTAACAACAATGACATTTCTCCCCAGTATTCTGCTTTGTAGTATTTCTACTCTACATTTCCCCAGTTTACACTGAAAATTTTCTGGTCTATTTTATTTTTAAAGAATTCTCTAACTTTTTTTTAATCAACAAATAAAATTATAAAACACTGTATGATGTGATATAATTCTAAATATATTTCTAAGAGTATAGAAAGAAAAGACCACATGGCTTCAGTGAACGCTTGAACTGTTTACAGAATCTCAAATTATTTTCAGCTTTACTCATCACTAATTGTTTCCTGAGGTTTGAACGTATTATTTTAAGAGATGGTACTACAGAATCTACTGTTAGTAAAACAAATACTGAGGACAATTGGATGGCTCTGGTGTACTGCAACAATAAGCATAAATTTAAGCCTATATAGGAAATTATTTGCCTAAGAGGCTAATAGAGAATATAATGCCTTAATGGGGAAATAAAACGTAAGAGAGAAGGATATTTCACTGACAACTGGGAACAGGAAGATAGGAGTAGAGAGGCAGTTATTCATATCCACTTAAACTCTTAAAAATGCATTTCAAAGGGTAAACTGATTCTTTAAATATATAAGGCACTTCTTTTTGAAGAAACATAAGGACTGATTTTGAGGTTAATTTATCAAATGCTTTGAGGTCAATAGAAGATAGCTGAAGTTCATTCCAGAGAGCCTGGCTTCAATCACTCCCTGTACAATGCTTACCATGGGAACAATAATCATCTTAACACTGGCAAGAGATCCCAGAGGATCTTCTCTGTTCATGTAAATTGAAATGGTAACAAGGAAATTTAAGTTGACCCTGTAAACTGCTCTGCCCTCCTTAGGTTTTAGACCAACTGCCATGTACACAGAGTATTTAGACTTAACCACCACTACACCTGTGGGAAAAAACACAATACTTGAGGCCTCAAGAAAAAGTCATCTGACAAGTAAGATTGTAAAAAAATCAGGATTTTTGAATACAAATCACACACACAGCCATTACCTACCTATATACACATATGTAGATATAAATATACAAGTATAGATTGCATATGAACAAAGACTCCTAGCTGCCAGAAATACATTTCAATTGCTACTTGGAAAAATGTTTCCTAAGTTGGTTCAGGTAATAACTCTACAAATGCCCAGTGTATAATTTTAATTCCATTATGACAAAAACAGTATATAATGTCTCAAAGTCCAGACCCCAATTTGGCTGAAAATTCAGCTGAAAATTCATTTTCTACCACATGACATGAACACACTGAGACTTATTCAAAGTTGAACAGGAAAAGCTATTAATATAAAAAATCAAAGCTACAATTAAAATTAAGAAGTGTTAACTGGAAATAAACAGAAAGAAAACCTAAAAAGGTTTTTAAATAAACTAAGAAAAGGAATATTCTTCAAGCAAAAGTAAGTTATCAAAGATTCTATATTCTCTTCTCAAATACAGCCCTGTATTTGGACTCTGTACCTCAGTTCTATGAGTACTATGAAAACAGACAAAAATGTAAAGTTCTAGAAGTACCAAAATAGTTTTCTTTGGAAAGGGCAGTACAGCGGAGCAAAATACTACTTTTATAGAAGTTTGAGTATTGAGTTTTGGCACATATTGCACAATGAGTAGGTTTTCTCTATATTTTAAATTGTTTTATGTATTT
>VXBI01007917.1:228863-268166 GCA_013397375.1 Toxostoma redivivum | reverse complement strand
CGCCGCAGAGCGCCGGGCCCAAGATGGCCGCCGTGTCAGTTTCGGGCTTCGCTGCCGTCCGGCCTTCACCTCCCGGGTCCCGGTGCTCGCGGGCCTCGGTAAGTAACGCTGGCGGAGCCGCGCCGACTCGGGTGGTTGATGCCGAGGAAGTCGGGGACAGGCGGTTGGTGAGCTCCGTATCCTGAGGAAGGGGAAGGCCCGTTGGGCGCTCCAGGCTCGCGGCCTGTTCCGGCCCCGCCGCCGCTCTGCGCCAGGCCTGGCCCCGCCGTCCGCTCCTGCGGTGCTCGCCAGGCCCACGCTTCGGGAAGGTGGCGGTCGCGGCACGGCACGGGTGAGGCGAGCGGAGCGGCTGGGGGTCCGCGAGCTAAGCTCCGTTCAGTGTATGGCGCGAGAGAGCGCGGCCGAGGCCGGTGCGGGCCCAGCCGTACCAGTGCGAGGAGCTGGCCGGGCTGCACTGCCTGTATCCAGGAGGACGGAGAGTTGCGTGGGGTTCGGCTGTCTGCCGCAGCTGCGGCCTGCGCCCTGCTTTTCCCGAATTCCCCGGTGCGAGTCTCGGTGCTGAGGCAGTGTGCTCCTTGGGGCGCCGTGCGCGGGACCCGCCCGCGGTAGGGACTGGGACGAGCGGTAGCAGGTGCAGGGGTCGCTTGTCACGCAGAGAGCGAGTAAGCGAGTGACCCACCGGCGCTGGGACCCTCCCGGTGTCGCCCTGGCCTGGCCGGACGGTTGCATAACGCGCTGCGCAGGGAGCTCGGCTGGGAACAGGGGACGGAATCCTTCGGGCCTCGGGATCCAGGCGGGCAGGGGCACCGCGGGAGCGCATCTCTGCTTTGCGAGGAGGGCAAGTGTCGAGGACCATATTTCCGTTTACATTTGTTGTTCGCAGGATAAAAGAACTCTAGGCAAGCACTGCATTCTTTCTGGTTTAAGCAGTCGTTCAGAATCTTTCCACTACTGGCTGTGTGGAGCTCTGCTATTGAGTCTGATGTCTATATGCAGATGTGTTTTGTGTGTTGATAAATTCTTCAGTACTTACTGGAAAGCAGAGCAGGATGACTGTGTTGTCGACTTAGCTCTTGTCTAAAACTTCTCTTGTAGAAAGGTGTTATTTCTTGTGATAAACACTTTACAGATCCTTCTCAGTGTACTTAGTGTATTCCTGAAGTAGAACTTCAACAGACAGTTATCACACCTAGAAAAAGCTATTTTAAAGATAACTAACTAAAGGCTCTGAAGTAGAGCCTCCTACCCTTTCACCAGTATTGTTAATTAGCAGTGTCATAAGCATTCCTTTTACTTTGTGTATGGTCACCTGTTACTTTGTCCTCAGGTGTTTCCAGTGGGCCTCATCAGTACTGAAAATTATGTTGTATTCTTTTTTCTATGGCCTCTAAAAGTAGAGCATTTAATTACAATCTCCAACCGTGTTTCTTCACGTTTTTCCTTTGTGGAACAACTGTCATAGCTTTTCTTCACAGAAGGGAAACCCATCATTATACTCCTGAAAGTGCTCTGAAAGTTTCTTGCTTTTTGCTTAAGAGTCTTGGTTTTTTGTATTTTCTATTGAAGTTTCAGGCAGTGTCTTTCATATGTAAAAATTAAGAGAGCTGCTGCTCTTTTAAGATGTTTGTTGTGGTTTTCTTTTTACCCCCCCAAATATTAATTTATATTGTCATGCTTAGCAGTGATACAAATCTTGGTATAGACTAATGGATCAAAATGGAAAGTACACTTTTGTCTAGGTTGAGTGGAGTGATTTTAATGCTAAAGTATGCTTTTATTAGGTGTGAAGATGAAACCTGAAGTAATACTTCAGTATTTCAGAACTGTAGTGGCTTAAAACTGTGGTATGTGTTTAACAAATTTACATTGCCTGCTACTTTTTAAAATTTTCTTCATAACTGTTTCGGCTTTTTTTTTAATGTCTCTCATGTTTTCTTTCAGGCCTAATATTAGAGCTCTTTTGAATGTGAGAACAGAAGCTCAGGTGAGATAATGCTGAAATCTTTATACCTTTGTGGAAAATCTTTCTGTGAAGCTGTTACGGGATTTATTGGAAAGAGTATAGAAGTTTCTAATTATTTTGTTTTCTTCTCTTCAGTGTGAAAACAAATGATGTTTGAGAAGGAAGGATTAACTCAGAACAGAAAACGTGTATGCTATGATTAGCTGGTTCCTGTCATTCGAGGATCTGTTTTCTCATCATTTGAAACTCGTTCAGCATCAGGATAAAGGATAACGACTCTATGGATATACAGAATTCTTCACCATGGTAAAACTCGCCAACCCGCTGTATACAGAGTGGATTTTGGAGGCAATCAAAAAGGTTAAGAAGCAAAAACAGCGACCTTCAGAGGAGAGGATATGCAATGCAGTGTCATCTTCACATGGTTTGGACCGCAAAACTGTTCTGGAACAGTTAGAGTTGAGTGTTAAAGATGGAACTATTTTAAAAGTCTCCAACAAGGGTCTCAACTCCTACAAGGATCCTGATAATCCTGGGAGAATAGCACTTCCAAAGCCTCGGAACCATGGCAAGTTGGATGGTAAACCAAATGTGGACTGGAATAAACTTATTAAACGGGCAATTGAGGGCTTGGCTGAGTCTAGTGGCTCATCCTTGAAGAACATCGAGCGCTTTCTGAAAGGTCAGAAAGATGTGTCTGCGTTATTTGGAGGTAGCGCTGCCTCCATTTTTCACCAGCAATTACGATTAGCTGTCAAACGTGCTGTTGGCCATGGTAGGCTCCTTAAGGATGGACCTCTGTACCAACTCAACACTAAAGCAACCACTAATGCTGATGGGAAGGAGAGTTTTGAGTCTCTTTCCTGTCTCCCTCCAGTGTGTCTCCTTCCCCATGAAAAGGATAAGGTAAGACACAGTTTTTGTATGGTCATTTTCTTGTGATCGATGGAATGTGTCAGGATAGAGTTGCAGTTTGAGGCCAATGATCTTCTGTGCGGTGGAACTGAAAGTATGGTAACAGGCTTACTGTAGGTGTGTCAGCAAAACAGGCAGAAAGCCTCCTCTCTCGAAGGTGAGATGGATTTGCAAAGAAAACTTGAGATGATCTCTTACTTCCACATTTTTGACTGCCATTTCTTCTTTATATTTGAATTCAGGTAACATAGTGAGGGGGTTGTTTAGCAATTGCCACCTAATGCTGTCTTAGAGGCTTTCTTTATAACGGGCAAAGAACTTTCTGTCCCAGAACCTCTTTGTTGTCAAATAGGAAGAAGCCTTGTCTAGCGGATGGTGTTCCTACTTGTGCCAGGGGGTTGGAGCTGGATGACTTTTAAGGTCCCTGCCCACCCAAACCATTCTATGATCTAGAGAGCAGGGAGTGCTCCAGGAGTGCTGGAAGGAGCACTCAGGGACTTGTGCATCCTCTGCCCCCTCCCCTCTCCCCCATTTTAGATATACATTCTTTATAAAAACCAAAATATTATTTTCCTGTTGCTTTCTCTTATTTTTTGTGGTTCCCCCCTCCTTTTTGCCATACTTCTGCATTCCTAAGGTCATTGATCCTCCACTCTAACCTCAAGATGAAGTTGTTGCACTGAAATTCATACCCAGTCAGTGTATTTTTATTCTTTTTGTTACTTTAAATGCAGAGTAAAGCAGAAGCTTGTCTTTGTTTACTGAAGGTCAATTTGCTAATGATTCATACTACTTGTCTCTAGGACATCTAGAATGTGAAAACTATTCTTTTTTATCCTAAAGAGGTACGTTTTTCAGCAGAATGGGAAGTTTTTGGATGTTATAAATATCCTGTTCAGGGATGAGTTCTTTGGGTGTGTCCTACTCATGGCTTTTGAAGTCAGCTTCAGTCTTTGGTGAGAGATGCTTTAATGATCTATTAGGATTTGAAGATTTAAAACAGCTATAGGAGTCTTCTTCTTAAAGAAAGTAAAATCTGCACAGCTGCTTTATCACCTGTAAAGTTTCCCTGAAGTTCTAATTTAACTGTGGGAGCTTTACTGTGGACACAGTACTTAACCTGTCAGTGTATTATGTTGTGGGCTGGCATAATGTAGGAAGTATTACTATGGTGAAAATTCCAGTGTTCTGTCTACAAGTGTTTCCAATGTAAGTCTCCAACTTTATCTATAATGAAATCAGTATAGCTGTAAAATGTGAAAACTGGATATAAACAAATCTGGCACATGAGCTGGCTGGATTGAGAGTGTTGGTAACAGATGATAATAGTGGCGGTGCATATTATTAACGTGGTATGTTTCATAGCCTATTCAGCCTTCTTGTAATGTGCTGAAACTTCGGAGCGGCTTGATATTCTTTGAGATGAATTGTTCCCTGCACTTTTCTTAAAACGTTATAAATCAGAGTGGTGAATGGTAGTGTGAGCTGCCAGAGATACTGAATGTACTCTGGGATTTGTTTTTTGTTCCTCTGGAAAAATATAAATTTTGCAAGGGATTTTTTCAATAAATTCTTCCGAGTTTTTGTGTCTGTGTGTGTCTGTGCTTAACCCTAGATTTCTGCTCTTCATGTGCCATCTCTGTGCTGCATAACTCAGGCGGAGTTTCATACTAGCATCTGAAGTAATTTTGAAGATACTATGTTAAAACATGTAGGTTCTGCCAGTATTAAATTGACTGGCAAGTCGGTGGCTCAAAGTTCCTGTTCTCCAGGATTTTGGAGACAGTTTATTTTTTGGTTTTCATTTGTCCTTGTTTGGTTGTTTTTTCCATGCAGACACTGCAATGACCTTCTTTTTTTCCCTTAACAGAATATACTTGATACAGATTCTTTGGGAGTGTTGTGACATGTTTCCCTTGATTCATAGAAGAGCCTTGGCAATAACAGGAACAAAAAAAGTTCCGTCTCCCACCTGCCAATTGATGGCTTGACAGTCCCTGAGCAGCAGGCCCCAGACAGCTTCTCTCCAGTTTATATACTGAGTGTGACACCATACGGTCTAGAATATCTCTTTGGACAGGCTGAGTCAGCTGTGCCAGCATCCTGTGCCTGCCAGCCTCCTCAGTGTGGGTGGGGTGAGAAGCTAAAAAGTCCTTGACTTGTAGTAAGGCCTACGTGGCAACAACCAAAACATCAATGACTTACCCAAAGTATTCTCTTCCTACAAAACACATCACCATACCCCCTGCTGGGAGAAGAATTAACACGATCTCAGCCGAAACCAGGACAACAGTTCAATAGTTAGCATAGTATTACTACAATTCAGTAATTACTGCATTACTTTGAGAGACTACTACAATCCAGTAATATTTAATACTATTTAAGAGCAAAGAGCTCTTCCCTGGTACACCATCATGAGCAACTTAAGCTGTAGTAAGTTGCAGGTCTTAAGACTGGATGCCTTAAAGATAGCTTGCTCTGCTTTTGTTTTGTTGACACTTGTTACAGAAAGAATCTTTGTAAAATTGTTGTCATTAAAAAAGCAACAGTAACATATCAGCTAACTGAAGGAGAAGTGGAAAAAATTGCTGTATGTGTTGGAAGTTTCCGGAACATCTGAAATTTGATCTCATGACAACGGTAGGACTGTTTCTTCCTCAATTAGAAGGAAAATACAGGTGGTATTATTTGATACCCAGCTGCACTGTCTTTGAAACTGTCTTTTATGTCAGTTAAAACTGGCTATGGCTGCAGCAACCTTCAAGTAAACATCTTAGTATTATCCTGCAGTACAGGTGAGAGTATAAAGCCAAATTTCTGGAAGTGCTTCCTGAAGAAAAAAAATAAGAGGAACTTATGTGGCTGAAAAGTAGGAGTAATATTTAAAGCAGATTCCCCGTGCTGCTGTCTAGCATGTTCCTTATGGCTTTCTGTTTCTTATTTTTGTGTTGCTATTTATATCTGTTGGTACTTATCAATCAGTTTTAACTGTGGACTATTAGATGTGCAGCATCCTTCAGGCCTTCCTTTTTGCCAATAGTAGTTCTAGATCCCAGTGTGCACTTGTAAACTCACATGAAGCCAAACTTCTTGTATTATTTTGGAAAGTTTGTATGCTATGAGGGCATCATAGTTGTTTTGAAGGCCTTTAAGCATACAGTAACTATTGCTGAATTGTGCCTGTTTAAAGTTAGTAATTGTTAATTCCATCTCTTAAATGAAAGAACTGTCTGATTACTGGTAAAGAGGCTATTTTTGGATTCATTTGTGTGGGGTGGGGTACGTAAGTGATCTGCAACCAGAGCGCTGTGATTGCATATTGAGAGCTCACCTGTCTCTCCAAGGGCACTGTTCAAGCTTAGGCTCCCAGCTAGAGGAGGATTAGCATTCACCCTCTTCCAGCTGGTTCTGGGGAAGAGAAGTCTGTAGTTCTGTCTAAAAAAATCTTGTGGTTGATAACAGATGGCCTCCATCTGTACACTGTGTAACTTTGGAAACCCAAGTGTTAAAAAATTACTTTGAGCTTTATTCACTCAATAATGAACAGGTGAAGTAGCACTTAGTAATTGAGCCAATCTAAGCAGGTCCTAAATAGTATTGCCATGGACACCTGTGAATGGATGTTATGAAGTGGGGCTGAATGGTACCAAGAGCGGTGCTGGCTGCGTCTGGAATCATGATAACTTAGAGGTAAAGCTTGTCACTGTGGGAAGACATCAGATGTTATGATGAGTACCTGTGTCAATGAGTAGTACTGTGGAGGAAGTCTTTTCAACAGTGTTCTCTGACACAATTTCAGCAGAAGCTGAATATAGGATAGCGGATTAAAAAGCAGGAGACTAGTCCAAAATATTGACCAGATCCCTCTTGTCAGTCCTTTCTGTCCAGTAGATTATTGACAGATACGGAATGACTTTTCTCTGAAGTTAGGTTAATAAAGGAATTGTATTTACTACAGAGCTTTAAAGGCTAATCAGACAGGGAGGAGAGTGAATGGTGGAGAATGTTGATAAAGAAATAACAGCTTGATTCCGGTGTTAGCTTTGTTATGTAGGAAGGGAAGAAACAGCAGAGAGAATGAGGACAGGTCATTCTGTTCCTGCTTTCATCCTAGTTCCCCAGCAATTTTCTCTTAAAGCATAGTGATGGTGGAAAAGACAGTTAAAAAGCAATAGTTATTAAATGAAGTACTGCCATTTTAGTTGAAAAATAGGTTCCATGTTCTTAAGTCAAAACATGGAGTCGACAAAATCTGGTAGATGAACACTATGTGTCACAGACTGCTGAGTCCTTCAGCCTCTGTGAAGTAGGTGGGTATTTGCTTGTTCAAGGATTTCAAACTACATTTATCCTAGTGAGTTGTGATTAAGTCATGTTAGCCTCTAGTCCACCTATTTAGGTTTTCTCTGTATTTGGTGTATAAATCTTAATTTTTCTTTCCTCACTAATATTTTTCTGACTGTATGAACACCTTTCCTTGGAGCAGCTAGTAATACTGCTTCTGGCATTGGATGAGAGGCTGTAACGTTGCTTGTTTAAATGTTCAAGAATCTGGCAGCCTACCCATTGTTACTGCTGTTGTGGTAAATCTGGGCTTGTAGTGAGATGCAAAAGAAAGGAGCGAGAAGGGTGTCCAAGAAGAATGACCCCTGAGTAGGAATCCCATTTGTAATATATTTGCTTGTTTTGAGGTACTTTGGAAGGTTAGTTAACCAGTCTGTGGACCTATGCATGAACAATGACTTCTGGTTTGAAAATACTAAAAACTAAAGGTATTCTGAACTATAAAAGAAATCAACAGTTATACACATTTCTCCCCATTTCTGCTGAACTGTCCCATCTAATCTTAAAAGTCCGGAAAAATTGGTGTCGGATACAGCCTGTAGATGAGTGTGTGTATAGGTTTGATTTAATTTAGAATTCATGAACTGTATACAGCCTCTCCCAGGCATTAGGTTTCTCCTCAGTCTTTGAGACTCAGTTCTGGATATTTAGTAATGCGTGTTTTGATTGTAGTGCTGGATCTCTGAACTGTCTGGACTCATAGTGAATTCCTTGAAGGTGTGCCTAGAAGGAAAGAAGGTAATTCTGCTGCTGCGCATTGCAGTGACTGAACTTCAGAAGCTGCTAATCATTAAGCTGCATGCAAAATCTTCAGCGTAATCTCAGGAACAAGTAGATGCACTTGCTTAGTGCTGCCATCAATGGTTTTTTTTTTTTCCTTCAAAATATACAACCGTAAAATGTTCTGACTGACTTCACCTGGCTTTGCAAATTCAGGATACCTTTGTATGGGTGGTCGCTCAGCAACAGACCTGTTTGGAAAAAGTTTTATCTGCATGTGTTTGGGGTTTTGCCACACTTGCTGTATAAGGCTGCTCGTGTGAGAATGGTCTGTGTCTGTGCAGACAGTGCTGGGAGAGAAAAGAGCATGTAGTAACTATGGGTCAAGAACATGGGACTTGGTTAAATCTTACTGTTGAGTGGTATATTGAACAGTGAATTTTGATAGTGAAGACTTATGTGTAGAATGTTTTTGTTTTCTCCATTTTATGCTCAAGGTAGTAAAGTTTCAAAAACTGAGTAGGATTTGGTATCACAATTGAACTTGTGTGAGTATCCTGGGTAAACTACAAACAGCAGCCTTGAATCAGGTAGAGAGATCTTTAATGTGCATGAAACACTCACTGGCAGTTCCTTTTGTGTCTTCTCTAGTATCATGTTTATGTGAGGCTCTGTAATCTGTTAAATACTTTTTTCCATTTTCTAACTGAACTATTTGGCATTTCTTTTAGGGATGCTGCTAATCTTGAAGTAAAGCAGTATTTAAAGATAGAATAATTACCTCTACACACAGACATTACAAAACCTTATTCCTGAAGTAATTTTTCATTTCTAGAAATTGAAGTAAATGTTGAAGTTCCTATTTTTTGGTGACAATCTAAGTATTGTGGAATGCAAGGGGATTTTTCAGTGAGAGGAATTAAGATTTTAGTTTGTTCTTAATTTGAGAGGTGTGATTTTCTTTTGCAGCTGTGGCTTAGAAATGTCTTTTGATCTAAAATAGAGTAATGTAATCATCTTTCACTTTCAAGACAGCATCTTTTATTTTCTTGAAAATTATGAAGCGGGGACAAAGTGTACCTGAGAGCTCACAGGATATAACTTTGGGTAAAGAAAACTTCCGTAACTTGAAGTGCTAGGTTCCTGAATCAGTGACAAGTTTCTTTATAGTGCAGAGAAGGAAATCTGAGCCTCTCTTTCCCCTCACCGCCCTGAGTTTGCAGTCAGGAAGTCTTGGCATGGGATTCTGATTGTGACTAACAAATCTTGAATAGTTTTAATCCTCTGATTAGAGAACTTTTTAGTTCTGGGAGGGTTATTTAACAATTGACTATCTAAGCATTTCCAGTTGACATTCTGTGAAATTTTTACCCTATCTGCTAGTAAGATAATTTCTTCAGTTTGAATGTCAGCCCCAGATACTATTTACATTGCTTTTTTGCATTGGTTTCCAAATATCAATAATCACTGCAGAAAATTCAGCCTGTGTATACCTCACTAATATCCAACTATTAGCCTTTGCACTTGGCTCTACTCTTGTAGCAGCATTTCAGATTTTTTCTCCGTTGTATTAGACCTTCCTCAAACAGCAGCACTTACTTTAAATGTCCTCTAATTTTTCTTTTTAAATGACCCTATATGTTTTGCTTAAGAAGAGGTATATATTTCATCCTTGTTCCTTTCTTTTGTATGCTATTTCATCTTTTCTCCCTTACATTTGTTTTAATGTAGTTTCATGTTTTAGTGCATCATTCTGCCACATAAACATGCTTCTTCCTTTCAAATGAGATTCAACAAGTGAATTGGAGACAATATCCATTTACACAGACAAACATACGTGTGTGTTTCAGTAATAGCTTTTCTGGGGTGTATTGAAATATATTTAACATTGTTTTCTTGAGTAAAAACAGTATTTTAAGGGATTTCTGTTTTTACTCTCAGTTGCTTCTTTTTTATTTTTTTCTTCACTATACTGTCTGGAGGAATCATTAAGAGTTGTGATTTGGTGATTTTTATAGAAGAAGGGTTAATTACTAAATGTTGCTACTACAAGTTGATAGTATTGAATAGTATTTCCTAAATTCTGTAGTTTTCTCTATATACAGCAAAAAAGCCCACATGATTTGTAAAATTACTTTGACAATATGAAATTCATTGGTTCTGACTTTGAGGCATGGAACTGAAGCAGTTTTCTCCTCCAGCCACTGATCCAAAAGGCATGTAATCCAGGCTTTGTGATGTCATGGTCACTGAAACATGTTTCCTCATGTTATAAATAATTTTTCCATGTGGTGTAGGTTGTACTTTCCCTCTGTCTTTTCTGGTTCATCTGCTCTTGCCAGGAGCTACAGCCTTTGAGGGAGACCTTTGCAACAGAATGGGCCATTGGAAGTGAGGAGTAATGATTTGTCAATTGCTTAAAAACAGACACACAGAAAAGCATTGTCTAGTGTGAATTCTCAGAAGTCATCTACCGTTTCTTCTAGGGGGCTCACATTCAGTGGGCCTTAAAGAGCAAAGCAAAAAAAAGTTGGTTTGAGTGTGCGTGTTTCTTTTATACTGGTTTAAAAGCTATCCTCATTCAATTCCAACCGCAATGACTACCAGAAAACATGTATGTGATGATTGGACAAAGATAGTCCTGGTATCTGGTGAGCCCCAGATGGTATTAAAACGTCTATAAAGTAAAGTGCTTTAACATTACTGGCAAGTGACCATTGTGGCATCGTGGCCTGCAGACTTGACTTGAGTTTTGAGGTGTTTCCTAACCTCACTTCTCCTAAATTAAGAAGACTACAAAGCAGATGAGTTGGCCAAAACTGAGATTGTAAAATTACTATGCTTCTTCCACAGGGACTTCTCAATAGTTGCCTTTAGGAGAGCATACAGTCTGAGAATCTTTAAGGCACATTTGGTTTCTAGAAACCCTTTGTATAGTAACAGCATGTGCTGGCAGGCTGTAAGACACAGTCAGTCCAATTTGTCCTGGCTCCCTCCCTCACTGAATCTGGTGACATCACACAGATAGATGTGCTTGCTATCAAAACAGCAGAAGGAGTTGAATGTCTGCCAAAAATTTTCAGTATGAAACTGAGCTGCCTGCTTCCAGTCTTGTTTTCACTAATCTTTCATTGTGTGCTTGCATTTTTCACTTGCCAGGATGTTCTTTGCTGAACAAACACAGCAACAGTGAAATCCCTCCATACTTAGCATGTCACACAGAAGCTTTGGAAGAGTAGCCTGATCTCCACATTCAAAATTGTTCCAATTTAATTAATTATTCTAAAACATTTTGAATTCTAGTAGAGCCTTCCCCCAAACTGTAGATGTTTTGGATTTTTTTTACATGTGATAAAATGTTTGCTTGCAGCTTGCTGGGGGTAGTAAATGCAGGAAACATTGAAGCTGTGAAAGATAGTCTTTGAGCTGGTTCTTCCAAACCTAGACAGTGTTTACATGTGGGCATCCAAATTTGAAGGACTGTGGGGATGAACAGGGTAGGCACAAATACTGTCTGGAGCAGAAAGTAATTATTATCTTAGGCTGTTGACTGTCTATTAAACTCTCTTTGATGAAATAAATTACTCATAAACTTCCTGCAAAGGATAAGTGAAATAATTTTATTTCTCCCCTAGAAAGTTGCATGAGTGTTACAGCTTTCCTTTCAAAAGGCAGAAGGTAAAAGTAATTCCTGAAATCTTGATTCCAAAGAAATTAAAGCACTGGCTGACCCTTCTACACAAGGATTTTCACCCCAGTAAATCTGATAGTGACTGGAAGCAGCTAGCTGTGTGGCACCTAGAGTCAAGTCATGAACAAAAAGAGAACAATTTGTGTGGAGTAGATCCCCTCTCTCTGTTAAAGGAGGATGAAGAATCCCTACATAGCTTATTTCAGCTAATGCTGCTCTGGGGACTGTGGTTGGAAAGATACTGCCTGTGGGCAGTGAAGATGCTAGCTTCCCCCTCCCACTTGGATATTAATGATTTGTCTGCTTGGCATAACTATCTACAGTTGTCTTGTTTTCTCTGTTTCTCAAAAGGAGCAAAAACTGCAGTCCTTCAGTTAACTAATCCTGTGAATATATTCCAGACTGAAGTAGTTTGATGGACAGGTGATTTCGTGTTAGTTTATACTTCAGCATTATTTGGGATTTACCCAAAGGCTAATATAAATACTTGTATTCTAAATGAAGAATGTCAGGCTTTCATTCTTGTTGTGTGGCTAAATTTTGAAACAGGAAATTTCCAAGGTATTCAGATTGTTTCCATCTAGTGGGTGTTTTAAGGACCACACCTCAGACTGAAAGTGCACTGTGTGTGCTCTGTCTGTACACTGAGTGGAAGGTGGAGCTTTCAAATTTTCAGTTTCTGTATTACAGTAATACAAACAAAACTGATGCCTGCAAGAAACTCTTCTGGATACGGCTTTGGCTTAGGCAGAGTAAAGGTGCTTGAAGTTCTTCTGGCATATGCTTCCATGCAATAATTAACAGTGTGCACATACATACCTGCAGAATAGATTCTGAAAAGGTATGTTTGAAATCACTAACTGTAACCTTGTACAGCTATACAAAGAATGTTTCTCAAAACTTGCTGTAATCTAACATTATTCCCATTTCCAGAGTTTTCAATGAGATTTTTTTTGTATTTTTAAATTCAGTTTTGTGTACATCTTTGCTCTGGAAGCTATAAATCACAGGATTTAAATGCAGACTTGGATTAGAAAGAATTTTCTAGATAATGAAATCCAGCACTTAATATTAAATTAAGCCATCCTTTCACTCTTACTGGTTGATCAAGTAGCACTTTAAAACAGGTATTACACTTGCTACATCTTTGATGAAGCTGAACTTTAGTCCTTAAATTTAAAAATGTCCTGCTTATTCCAGTCCAAATGTATTGTTGGCTAATTCATATCTATTTCTTATTTTGCTAGTGCTGTGCCTCATCCTAAATACATCTTTTTTGCTACATAATGTCTAACTCCCTCCATAAAGTTTTCAGAGACATCCCGCCTTTTTATCTGCTTGTGACTGCTAAATAGCATACTCACATAATTTTCTGCAGGAAGATTTTAGTTTTTCATAACAGTGTTAATAGTTGTACAGGTTTTGTACTTTGGAGTACTAACTTCTGTTCAGTTAGTGTTGAATGTGAGAACCAGGTAAAATCTTTGAGACGTGATGTGTATTACATCATGTTTATGTGATATATCATTTTGTGTATTACAGTTTGCTCCCTTGAGATACCCAGTGCTCTTACTGTCTGTTTTCCTCACAGCCGGTTGCTGAACCAATTCCAATTTGCAGTTTCTGCCTTGGTACAAAAGAGCAAAATCGGGAGAAGAAACCTGAAGAGCTCATCTCTTGTGCTGACTGTGGCAACAGTGGTAGGTGACCATTATTAGGGGTGCTGGTGTTACCCTTCCCTGGAGACAGAAAAGCTGGTACACTGCCTGGTGCTGCCCCACGCACAGAGGGAGTATGCATCTAGTAAGAATCTTGCTGCTTAAGGCAAAGAAGTCGAGTGTAGTCACTCCTGCTGACCCAGACATGTGAGGAATATGCTTCTGTGGCATACCGTACAGTTAGTTCAGCTGAATCTTCAGCTTCCAGAAGGGAAACAGCTATGTTAACCAAGCACAAATAATTCATATGGCTCCTGGAAGTTTTTTTTAAATGTGGCAATGAAGACCAGTTTTACCATGTTTCTCAATTCAGTTATGAAGAATTATCTTTAGGTTCTTTTGTATGTGGGCCTGCTGTTTGCTATCTAGGGCATTAGTTTGTGTTATAAGTAGGTTAAGAATAGAAGCATCTAAAAATAGGAGTATCTGAATAACCAAAATTCTGCATGGGAATACATAATTGATAAAGTAGCCTCTATGTGAGCTATCTATGACCATTAACAGAAGTATAATGATTTTACCAGTAAAATGTTCTCTTTTTTCTCTAGGTCATCCATCCTGTTTGAAGTTCTCTCCAGAGCTGACAGTTCGAGTGAAAGCCTTGCGATGGCAGTGTATTGAATGCAAAACATGCAGTTCCTGTAGAGATCAAGGAAAAAATGCTGTGAGTAGTGGAGTGTGGATTGAATGAAGAGGATACCAGTTTTGTGGCTGTTACATTAAACTACAAAATAAAATTATTGAAGAGGCAAATATCTGCAGCTTTTATTTTAGTCTGGTAGTCTTTCTGAGACCTATGAAATACCTTGAATTGTCTGTAGTTGAAAACTATGTGCCTGTTCTCTGAAATTGTGACAGATTAATGGGGGGCTTGATGCTGATGCACATATAGAGAGAGGTTATCTGTCTTCAACAGGATAACATGCTATTTTGTGACTCCTGTGATCGTGGCTTTCACATGGAATGCTGTGATCCTCCTCTTACCAGGATGCCAAAAGGTGAGGATTTTGTGGTGAAAAGGATAATTTAAGATGTTGTTGGAAGAGATCAATGGGCAGGCAGTGCTTCCACTTATTTGGTCCTCTTTTAGCTACATTTAGCTCATTTTTTATGGAATTACCTTTCAGGTATTGGAAGCCAAAGAAGGGTCAGAACTTCACATCTAGGTTTTTTTCATTATCTCCTATTTCCTGTACATTACTCTCTGTGAAGGGTTTTGAAAAAAAAAAAATCTTGAGGTTTGAAGGAATAGAAGTGATCCCTCCAGATTAAGATGATCAGCTTTCATTTCCATGAATAGCCTTGTACAAAAGAAAGAGACAACTCCTATGTTTTTGAAGTTATATCCATTTGGACAGTGGAATATTCTGGACAAATGAACTTCTCTTTCCAATCAGAAAGCAGATTATCTATGGAATATTCTTCCTTGGTAGTTAGAAGAAAACTTTTGTATATAAGATAGTTGGAAGTAGTATAGTCGTAAGCAGATAATGGGATAATTGACCATTAAATTATGGTTTTCTGATGATGTACTGCCAATTAAGGAAACTTTCTTTGTGTTTCAAACTCTTTGGGGGCTGGGGGAGTATTAACAGGACTTGAGTTTAGATTGTTGAAGCATACGCATAATTATTCTTATATGTCTGTGTGATAATCAGTGCCTTTGGTACTGTTCCTGTCCATAATCTCAGAAGGCCTGTGGGCTGTATTTCTCCCTTTTGTCCTATATAGAGGTCTCTTGCATTTGGTGATGGGGACTTGTGTCTTATAGGTATGTGGATATGTCAAATATGTCGACCACGGAAGAAGGGAAGAAAACTTTTACAGAAGAAGGCAGCACAGATAAAAAGACGCTATGCTAACCCAATAGGACGTCCCAAAAACAGGTTAAAGAATCAAAATACCACGTAAGTCTCTATAAAGAAGAGTAAGATGTGAGATTCTGTAGGACAGTGGGTATTTCTGAAGTCCCTAGTTTACTTTGTGAGAAGTTTTCTTTTACAATTAAGAGCTGTTCATTACAGATTTTCTGAAAAGGGCTGTGAAAGACTAGAAGTAACCTTAGCGCTTCTTTTGGCCAAGATTTTTTACTCTTTGTAGTAATTTACTGTTTATTTTTGAACTACTCCTTATAGTCATAGGCAAATTTTGCTGTTCATGTAATCTCTTTTGCTGGATACCTCCTTCTTCTAGCATAATTGCCTTGCTTTGCATTTCCCAAGAACCCTTCCTGTTGTTTAAAGAAATTAAGTAATCACAGTAAAGCATATGAGATTGTTTGACATACATTTAATCTGACACTGCTGCCAGACAATATTTGGCCCCTTTCTGCTTCCATTCCACATGTTTCTGCATTTGTGGAGAGCTCTACTGTGCCGAGACAGATTGTGTTGCTGCAGCCTTGTCATGGTTGTTGTGGGGCAGCTGGCTAGTTTTCTAGGAATTGGATTTGGGTGGGCAGGAATTCTTGCGGATAAGGAAATTGCTTTGGCTGAACAGTTGAATTAAGATTGCTGTGCAGTGCTAATTGTGATGCAGCACTCTGGACTCTTCAGGGTGCAAAACAGTGAAGGACCATGTCACAAGAATGTAATTTTGGACGTGAGATCAGCTAAAAAAAACAGTTGAACCATCAGTTGATTCTAACCAATAGCACCAGAGGATGTTCTGGAAAACAACCTTACAAAATTTAATGCTTCTAAAAACATAGAGGGAGCATCTCTATTAAACATTATTTTTTTTTCAGTCAGTACAATAACTCTGCATAGAAGAACTCTCAGTATTATTCAGAGGAGCAAAAGGAAAACTGTTTAATGATTGCATAAATTGAAGCCTTCTGTGCAATGTATTCATTCTGGCTACTGATTTTAAAATTTGATATTGTGTTAAATTTGGTGAAAATCTATTGTTTATACTCAAATTAATTTGACATAATGTTCAATGTAGAGAAATATAGTACAGTACTTCACCTGAGATGTTTCAATCCTGTCTCCTCTAGGGTACACAGACTCTTGATGACTCCTGTATTATTAAATTCTTCAACTCTCGCTTCTGCATGGTTGATAAATATGTTAGAGAAGATGGTAGGCCACCTTACCACATCTTCTGACTGTATCTCTCCCCTTCTCATCCTTTAGATCAAAAGGTCCTTTCAGCAAAGTTCGCACTGGTCCTGGTCGGGGTCGGAAGCGTAAGATGGCTCTGTCCAGCCAGTCAGCATCATCAGAAGGAGGATACCTGGAGCAGACAGATGCCTTGGACTTCTGCAGAGATGGCAGCAACACCTTGAAGTTTAACAAGAAAACCAAAGGGCTTATAGATGGCCTTACTAAATTCTTCACTCCCTCCCCTGATGGACGAAAAGCTCGAGGAGAAGTGGTAGACTATTCTCAGCAGTATAGGATCAGGAAAAAGGGTACCAGGAAGTCTAGCACTTCAGAATGGCCCACAGGTAAAGATTTTTCACCCTGCCAATGTAAGTATCCTGTATACCAAGCAAATCTTCAAAGGATAGGATGTTGAAGTGACTGGAATTGTTAGAGGATGGAAACTTCAAGCTGAAAGTTAACACTGGAATATTTGATGCATTGAGGTAGAATATGAGTTGGAAAAAGGAATTGATCCTGGAGACCTTAGCCTCTTTATATATGATGGCAAGGTGTGATGAGGGGTTTAATGATTACAGTGAGGTAGAATGCCCATTGGTAAGGAGGCGTTTGCAGACAGCCTAGGAAATGGGCTAAATAATGTCACATTTGAAAGAGATAACATAGGCAGTGGTTCATGAAAATTAGGAGCAGCAAGGTAGAAGTATGAAATGGAAAATAGATGACTGAAACCAGTCTGACAGACCTGTGAGTTTCCAGTCTATGGATGCATGCAAATGTTTCTTAATTTTCTCAGCCATAGAGGAGCCTGCTTGTGTGGCTTGGCATCTTATTGCTGAAAACTCTCCCTTCACTTTGGAATGCAGTTCTGCTTTCCTTGGTTTTTTCTGCTTTTCTAGCTGAAGATATTATCTATGTCGGGACCTTTATTTAATTTCTGTATTCAGATATTCACAGTTAGATTGAATGGTTCTGAATTGTTCCTAAGCAGGCAGTGGGAAGTATTCCACAATAAAATATTCTCTTTACACCTTTAGAATAGTTACCTGCATTAACCTGGTGGCTGGTGCTGGAAGAACAGCAATATGACTTAATGCTTTGGGAGTGAGGTGAAGTGTCTAGAGGATTTTTTGGGTTTTTTGTTCAGGTTTGTTTGTTTGTTTTTGTTGAAGGGGTGTTTCTAAGGTGATGAATGTAGGTGTCCCAGTTTTGGTTTTACTATGTATGGCATTTAAACAGCTGTGATCCTTGTTTGTGAAAAACAGGCTTAGTGGTAAGCCATTTATGCCTTCATGGTGCTATGAATATCTAGGTGGTGACATTTGGACTTGCTTAAATATAGGACAGTGCTACTTACATGGTCCCAAATCTAGAATGCGTTCTTCCTTTATGGTCCCAAATCTGAATAGAGAAATCCCATCAAAAAAACCTGGCACAGCGTGTGAATACAGCCAGATGTTGTTTGTCACTGCACTAAAAGCAAATACTTTCTGGAAATGTAGGTGAACACAATTTTCTCTCTCATTTACAGACAATCAGGATGGCTGGGATGGAAAACAAGAAACTGAGGAGCGGTTTTTTGGAAGCCAGGATGTCTTAAATGAAAAAGACATGGAATTGTTTCGAGATATTCAGGAACAAGCACTGCAGGTAAAGTTAAATTTTCAGTGTCTGGCAGTAAGTACTGTATCTGTAAAAGAAATTTAAACAAATCTAAAACCACCACCCCAACAACAAAATAACAAGAAGAAATAAA
Source organism: Toxostoma redivivum (assembly GCA_013397375.1). NCBI lineage: Eukaryota > Metazoa > Chordata > Aves > Passeriformes > Mimidae > Toxostoma > Toxostoma redivivum. The sequence continues at coordinate 249,952 of VXBI01007917.1, read as the reverse complement.
AACTTCAGATGAGTCAGTCTGTCACAGAAACTAATGTGCTTGGTTTCTGCTGCTTGAGAGTAATGGACTGACCTGAAGAGAGCTGAAGGATAATAATATAAAAGTGAACATAAGAGTGTAAGAGGTTAAGATGGCTAAAAAGCCTTTGGGGGCTGTGGCTTTAGTTCTCTCAGAACTATTAAATAGCTGGTAAAACGTGTGGACTGTGAAAACAAAATATGGGATGGTTTGCTAGCAGCATGGGTCACATAGAGTCTCTGAGTAGTTAAAGCATTCTTTTTCTAGATACTTTAACTCCTTAGGGAACAGGATAGAGCATTGCTGTTTGTGTCTGTGTACACATTGATAGATGCTTACCAATAGAGGTTGTTGTTCCTTTTCATCTAGAGCTCCATGAAGTGTGGATGCCTAGGACTAGATCCTGAGGTGACTTCTGCCAATTTCCAGTCCCACTTAGGAAGCTTAGCAAGATGTTCATTTGGAATGTTACCTTTCAAACACTGACCCATTGTCATGGGTATACTTGTCTCATCCTGCTGGCATAAATCTGCATATAGGTTATTCACTGGTACTCTTCACATTAGTTGCTGACCTCCTACATGAAGTGTTCTCATTTGTTAGTAACTTCAGTCCAGGTTGTTCATATTATAATGCAAGGCTAGTAGGAATAGTTAGATTTCTATAATTCTGTGAGTGACAGTCTTTTGAGATAAAATCTTCATGAGCTGAGAAAGCATTTGTTTTCTTTTGAAGTAGAGCATTTAGTATCCTTATTTTTAGTTGCTATAAAATATACGGTTCCTATCAGAGGGACAGGGAAAATAAAGGTTGTATAAGAAGTTTAAAAATACTCTTATTTTCTATTTTTTTCTTCTAATAAATGTGAGGTTTTTCTTTAATTCTTCAGCACTTGTGATGGTAAGCAGATAGCTGCATCCTGGATATTGGTTTGGTAGCTGCTACATTCACAGTAGTCCATCTAGTCTCAGAGCTGGGAAGACACTAATGTGTGATGTTAAATACTCGCATATTCTAGTTTTTAACTCCAGGAGCAGTTCATGTTTCTATTCTTCACTATTGAAATAACAAGAAAGAAAATTACAGCGAGACTCAAAAACTTTGCTTTCTACTAATTTGTATTTAAAATTATGACATGCAACACCATGAATTGTAGTGGAGATACATGGCTTGATAATGTTTATTAATTCTTTCTTTTTGTGAATCACATGGTTGCTTAAAGTGTGATGTACTGGTTTTTAGTGTCAGAGAGCAACATCTGCATATTCTTAATTACCAGTGAGTTTGAGCAGGATGGTCTGTGTCGATTAAAATGTTTTAATTTATTTAATCTGAAAACTAATTCACTTGGAAACTCATGAAAACTTGGGTTTTTTTCCCTTTGCATAGAAAGTAGGGGTGACTGGGCCCCCTGATCCACAAGTCCGCTGCCCTTCTGTTATTGAATTTGGCAAGTATGAAATCCAGACCTGGTACTCCTCCCCATATCCACAGGAATACTCGAGGTAAGACTCTTCTTTGTTCTTCAGTGTATATGGGAAAGCTGTACTGCAGCAGGCATAGAAATTAGGTGGTTTCTACATTTTGCTGTCTGAAAGATTGTTCTGCTGTGTTGCACATAAAGTTGGTTTGCTGTTCTCTTGCTTAAGAACTTTGCAAATTGTCTAAACTGCAAACTCTGTACTTTATTCAGAAAGAGGAATGACTTGTAAGGGCTAGAGGAAGAAATAGCCAGAGGAAGAAAATTTAATGAAACTCTTTATTCTGCCATTTGATAAGAGCATGTGGTCTGTCATGAGGAATTATTCTAGCTGTACAAAGACATTCCTGCCCAAACTAGAGTATATAAATGGAGTTAAATCACAAGAATTTTGGGATTCTTGTGTTCCAGTTGTTCATGTCAGTGCAGTATGTAATACAGTTTTAAAGCAGATGGGTAGGTAGATGCGACCCATCACTCAAGGGTATGTACATATTTGTCTCATCCATTGTAGCATCATTAGTGCAAAACTAGGAGGGGTTACTGTTTTCTTCCTAGGATTTTAATCTCTTTCTCCTGGCATAACTTATTAATGCAAATGTAATTTTGCAGGCCATTAAGGGCATTTTTTTAATGTGAATTTGTTACAGAATAGTGTCATGACTAACCATGGTAAGGTGGTTTTGCCCTCATTACCACACACACACACACAAGGTCAGTGTATATTGAGTTTTTCATCAAGTTCCCTGTTGGCATGAGTGAGGAAATGTATACAAAGGTCTCTGTCTTCAGTCTCTCTTCTTTCTTTATCTTTGCTTACAGGCTACCGAAGTTGTACCTTTGTGAATTCTGCCTAAAATATATGAAAAGCAGAACTATTCTCCAACAGCATATGAAAAAATGTGGCTGGTTTCATCCTCCAGCCAATGAAATTTACAGAAAAAATAATATATCAGTCTTTGAGGTAAGTTAGAAAATGAAGCCACTCACTCTGATCTATAAAATAGAGTCCTCAGCACCTAATCACATGATGAATTTTTCATAGTCCTAAAAATCTTCATTCTTGAAACACTGAGTTTCCAAGAGCGAAGAGCAACAAGCAAGCAGCCAGTAGGAACTGACCTTGTGTATAGATTATTCATCCATAAAACACAGAAGATTCACTTTGTAAAAATCTGGGATTTTTATTTTACAAAAATTAATTTTAAATTTTCTCTTAAGCTATTGGATGTAACAGTGACTTTGTCACAGCCTCTATTCTGAGGCAGTTTTAAGTCCTTTGAGATGCTACCAGTGACAGAGAAGTCTTCTCTCATGTTAAGACACTTCAAATGTACAGGGATACTCAGGTGAAGCCTGTCCTTGTATAACAGCAAATGGAGTGACAGAACTTTTCCTCATGTCTCTAAGGTTGATGGCAATGTCAGCACTATCTACTGCCAGAATTTGTGCTTGTTAGCTAAACTCTTCTTGGATCACAAGACTCTCTATTATGATGTGGAGCCGTTTCTTTTTTATGTGCTGACACAGAATGATGTTAAGGGCTGTCACCTTGTTGGCTACTTTTCCAAGGTAAGTATTTGAATACAAATTGTTTGGTATGATGACCAGTGCTGCTTTGGATTCTTTCAATTGTTGTAATTTAGGCTCTTGCATTTGATATAATAAATTATGTAATATAGGTATAGACATCTGTTGCAACCAGGTTTTATTTATATTACATTCAGCTACCACCAGTTAGTAAACCCAAGTTTCCTGTAACATTAAATAACATATACTTGCTAAGGAAATTGTACTGCAGCTAGTAGTTAAAAAAACTTTTCAAATCACTTCCCACTCTTGGTGGAGATTAGGTAGTACTGTTTGTACAGATAAAGCTCCTTGATAATTCTGTTTATCTCACCTTTTATTCTGTATATACACTGTTTCCCAAACAAGTTTGGCAACTTTGCACCTGATTTGAAGCCTTTTACTTATTTTGGGGGAACAGATTTCAGATAGGACTTAAGATATTTATCCTTAATTTTTTCAATTTTTTTTAAAATAGTTTTATTTGAAGCTTTTTTTTAGTATTCAGAACAGCAGATATGAGATTGGATTTTGGTATGTTATGCTTGTAATATTTAAAGAATCACTGGAATATTGCAGTCTTTTGCAATGAGTTTAGCTGCCTTCAAATTTATTCTTAGAATTTATCTTCTCTGCAGCCCATGTTCTTTACTGTATACTATCTAAGCAGAAGGTTATGTCAAGTTTTCATTCTTTTTGCTTTTCTTATCTGAAATGATTATAGAGTTTTAATATTGTCTCTTTGAAGTCTTTCCTTGGCTTTATTGTTCTTAAGAAACTGACTGTGGCTTCCTATCTGACTTTTTCCTATAGAACTACTTAGGCACTTTTACAGAGCAACTTGCATTACTTCTCACTGATCTGTTTTTTCAATATGATGCCTTGTTTTCCAAACAGGAAAAGCACTGCCAACAGAAGTACAATGTTTCCTGTATAATGATTCTTCCACAATACCAGCGTAAGGGCTATGGCAGGTTCCTAATTGACTTCAGTAAGGAACTTTTTCTTTACTTTTTTTAGTGTGTCTTTTCTTATTTTGAAGGACTTAACAGTAGAAGCGGATATTTTTCAAAATAAAACACATCTCAGGACAAAGGCTTCTAAAACTTACAAAATCATCTGAACTTCACCATTTATTCTTTTTGTTGGAACTTCAGATCTAAAGACAATTTGATCATTTCCCCCCTTAATTCCAGTGTTTTCTGTGTAAGCAACTTAAGGTAGAAACTAAAGGCATGTGTCAGTAGAGTGATTTTAGCAGAAGCTTGTCTTGTGCATGTAATTCCTTATACAGAAAACAAGAAGTAAGGCTGTATGGTCTGTAGAAATCTTCAGCTGCTTGATTAGGTGAATGAGTGTCTTAATCAAAAGTGTCTTACGTTTTAATTTAACTTGGAGAGCAATAAAACCAGACATAGTTAAGCTCTGAATACTCAGATAATTCTGAGATTCATACACATATCTCAGTAACGTCATGGAAAACTTCCCCTGTAACTCTACATTGTTTATTATGCCTTGGGCAATTTAATACAGCCCTCTGTGTAGACATACAAATTTTGGAGTTAATGTTCAGAGGAAAACTCTACTGATAGAATTATATCAGAATTATATATTTTGTAGATAAGTTTTTGTTCTCCTCTGGTGAAGCAAAAGAACACAAGGATGTGTCTTGAGAAATCAATAAATGCAGGTTGTGGTAAAACAGTGGTGAGAAGGCACATTTGACATCTTCTTCCATTTTGAACATGTGCAATGTATCACAGTCTTAAATTATTGACATCTCTGTGAATGGAGCTTGATATTCTCCAGTATGGTCCTGAAGTTTGACAGTAGAGAATTTTCAAGAAAATTATTAGTCATAATAGTTTTAGGAGTGTGTTTTCCCTCTTAATTTCCAAAATTGCTATTGCAATTGTGCTTCAGGCTTGGTGTAGTTTCTAGGTAGGCACCTACTGCCATCTCGTGGCATTACCTATAGTCAGTGTCTGATGGCAGCAGAGTTCAGAAATCTCAAACTCGATCAATGAATAACAGGAGTTTAAACAAGTAAATAAAAAATTAGCCCAATAACTCGAAGTATCATTCAGAGATGTTGTCTACAGCTTGTAAGCAGCCCTAAGCTATTTGTATGAAGTGGGGGTGGAAAAAGAAGCTAATATTTTGAAACTTTTTTCTTGTTTATCTTTAGGCTATTTGCTTTCAAAGCGTGAGGGTCAAGCGGGATCACCAGAGAAGCCCCTGTCAGACCTGGGGCGCCTGTCATACATGGCTTATTGGAAAAGTGTCATATTGGAGTGCCTTTATCATCAACGTGACAAGCAATTAAGCATCAAGAAACTGAGCAAGCTGACTGGAATCTGCCCTCAAGATATCACTTCCACTCTGCATCATCTACGAATGCTTGACTTCCGTAGTGATCAGTGAGTACAGGAGACCCGTTGTAATCCCAAATACCTTCAGAAGGATTTTATTGAAATTTAATGGTGTTTGAAGACAAATCATATCCAATAAACTTGATTTTACTAAAGACTTTAGTGTCCAAATACTGAGACTATGGTACTCATGTGCAATGCAAAAATAGTTCCGTGCCAAAGCTGGGTAGCACTGCAGATGTGGAATTTTGAGTAATTTGCTGCTGTGAGAGCATGTTGCTTTTTTGGTCGTGTTTTTTTGGGATCCCTCAGCCAAGTCAGTCTAATACACTCATAAATAGAGAAAGCACAGCAACTCCCCTTCTGTAGAAGCAGATCTGCTCCTTATGTCCAGTCAATGAGCAGACAGTTGTTTCCTTCCTCTCCTCTATGTCTCAAAAATGCCATAAACTGTGTGGATTAGCATGGAATGCTTGAAGAGTGGGACAGATCGCTGCGAGAGATGAAGTGTGTCAGTATAGAATAGAGGTAGCCTGCTTGCTCAGCCAACAAGTCAGGTGAAATACTGGGAATTAGTCTTGTTTCAGACCACAACAATTTGGTGAGTGGTGTTGTATTCTATTGTGTTTGTGTTAAAGCTGAAATTTATTTGGAAAACTTGAGAACAGTTTTATGTACTCGACTCACAGTACACCTTTAGCCAGTGATATTTCTCACAGACCTTTAAACAAAATGCACCATGGTAGTGGCACTGCAAGTTTTCTTGAGCAGTCCTTTTATTTCTCTTCAGTAGCTTTCATCTTATATTGCCCATTCCCCAAATGTCATACATACTCCTTGTCCATAATAAAAATGCAGCTGAATGTTACCCATGGAAGGATAATGGCTTCACCATTAACAAGAAGTTGAAAGAATTTTAACATTTCCTCAGTTGTAAGATGCTTTCTCTGGTAGTCAGATGGTACTGTAAATTGTACTATTTTAATGAGTTTCTGTTCTCTCTGAAGTACTTGCGGCATCACTGATTGAGAGTAATAAGTAATACAATTTCTGTAATGTATCTGTTTCACATGGCAACATGGACAGTATGTCACCTGTTATTGATCAGAGTATTATTGCTGTTCAGATTTGTGATCATTCGTCGTGAGAAGCTTATCCAGGAGCATATGGCAAAGCTTAGAACTAATGTCCGACCTATTGATGTGGATGCAGAATGTCTGCGTTGGACACCTGTTATAGTTTCCAACTCCGTTGTCTCTGAAGATGAAGAAGAGGAAACAGAGGATGGGGAAAATGAAGAGCAACAAAAGCAGAAAGAAAAGGATCCCGAGACCAGTGTAAGAGTGAATCTCTTATTTCTGTGTCACATGTAGTTTATACTTAATGCTTTTGGAGGCAGGGCTAACAAAATTTCAAATATGAAGCTAGTGCATTTGTTATAATCATAAAAAGCAATGCAGTCATGATTAGTTTATGTATCTTCATTATTTCAGATTAGAAAATAAAACTAGAGAAAACATCGAGGCATAGTCTAAGAGAACAATTCTTGAAGTGGTTGCACTCTTGCATCAGGTGGTGAGCACTGGGTAGAATACTAAGAGGCAGATTATCTACTGTTACTGTATTTACGTTAAACTAATTGTGTATTTTAATGGAAAAATACCTTCCGATTTTTCTCATTTTTTTATTGAAAATTGTACAAATACTGTGTTTGAATGTAGCAAGGTTAAGTTAGCATTCTGGCATACCATGTATGAATGGCTGACTGAAGTGACTAGTTGGGAAGCTAAGTGAGGTATATTATCACCTCTGAGGAAAGGAGTAGCAAGTAGCACTACATGGATCTCTTAAAGGTCAAATCTTTTTTTTTAATCCTGGATCTTTAAAAGTCACTTTTGTTAAACTTTTCTTTTTGCTAAAACGCTTTTATGGAATCAAACTTCAGGATAGACATTTATGCTGTAATAGGAAGTGTGAAATCTATTTGTTCTTATTTAAACCAGATGGTAAAATCTGTGTCATGGGAGAAGAAAGAGCAAGAGCCTTACTCACCAGCAGAGAGTGAAAAAAAGCCAGAGATTGTTGCTCCAGCAAATTCTGCACGACCAAACAAGCACATTTTTTCCCTGGATAATCTTCCTGCAAACAGTCAGCCATCACGAAGAGGTAGGTGGAACCGCAAGAGCAAAAAACTTCATGAGCCCTTTTGTGAGAAGGAGCCAGCATTGCCCATTGAGGAAAAAACAGCAGTTCCCAGTGGACGATGCAGTGAATGTGAGGAAAAATCAGCAGCCTCACGAGGCCGGTGCAGTGACTGTCAGGAGAAGTCAGTGGCCTTGCAAGGAAGATGTGGTGAATGCAAGGAGAAATCTCCAGCCTCGAGAGGCCGGTATGCTGAAGACGAGGAAAAATCTGCAGCTTCCCAGGGACAATATGGCAAAGGTGAAAGATCTGCAACTCCCCGTCGGCAGCACAGTGAAGGTATGGAAAGGTGGAGGGGGCAGTTGAAAAAGAACACAGAGCCACTGAAATGTAGATTCCCAGAGGACTGTGACAGATTACCCCGGCGCTACAGTGATAGTGATAGGGCACTTCTGAGGTGTTTTAGTGAGAGCAGTGAAGAGGAAGATGATGAGCCTGTGAGTCCTCGATCAAGCTCTCCACCTGTTCTCACCAAGCCAACATTGAAACGAAAGGTGTGTGCCTTATTTCTTGCTCCTTTTGACTATGTTACGCAGTCAGTTTTGTCAGTATGTCGGGGCTTTCTGAAGGATGGTGCAGTTCATAACATCTGTATCAAGTGTACAGGGAGCACATGTTCAGTGTTCCACAACTCTCTCTGCAGGGTACTTCCTGCTTACTTTTTCTAGTGGTGATTTCTGGTGAATCAGAGGTAGGAGTTTGAGGGTTTTTTGATTCTAGCTTCTATCTTGTGCTTTTGATTTCTTTTTTTCTGACTTAGTTATTAAAGTTTTTCTCAGTTATGCAAAATAGAAACAGATACAGTCCTACTTATGAAAGAAGCTTGCAAAACACAAATGCTCTCTAAACAACTGAAATCAAAGTGTAAAGTCTTTGAAATTGTTTACCATGGAGATGTGAATTCTATCAATATGTCTAAGCAAATGCTTTCTTCATGGGATGCTGCACTATTTCTGCATAATTTTTGCACCTTTTTCTAAGCTGTTCACATCTGTGTTGTAGTGTCTAAAGTTCCAGCTGTTACGGATGGACTGTTGGTTTCAGCTTTTTAAATTCTAACTAGTGACAGGTGCCAAACAGTATTTCTAGTGAATTCTGGATTCTAGAAGGGAGCTCTCTGCTGTTCATGTTTTGTATTTTTCTAGTGTTTCATTTCTATTGCACAGGATAAAATATCTTCTCTTTTCCCACCTTCCACTTTCAGAAACCAGTTCTTCATCGGAAGAGGCGGGTCCGCAAGCGTAAGCACCACAACAGCAGTGTTGTCACTGAAACAATCTCAGAAACCACTGAAGTGCTGGATGAACCATTTGAGGACTCAGACTCTGAACGACCAATGCCTCAGTTAGAGCCTACATTTGAGATTGAGGAGGAAGAAGAGGAGGAGGAGGAGGATGAAGAGGAGGAGAGTGAACTTTCATCGAGTGGATACTTTCGGCACTTAGCCCAACCAGACACACTCAGGCATAGATCCTCTTCTAAGAGGAAGTCCAGAGATGAGGAGGAGTCTGATGACAATAATGGTATGTATGGTGGTACGCTGGTGGGAGTTTGATAGGTTGTGTTGGATGATAACAGCTCATGACAGAGCCAGCTGCTTTCTTTGGCTTGCAACTTCCAGCTGAAATGTAGGTTAGGCATAAATTACCAGTCAAACTAGCCTCAGACATTGCCTAGTTATATGCAAATTTGATGCATACATTTAACTATCTTATTGGCAATGAATTGATCGCAGACTATCTTTTTGATTCAGCTTTCCTAATACAATTGGTGTCTGTGATTGTGGAAAAACCTATGCAGCAGAGTCACTTACAGAAATAAAACGGAAATGAACTGGCTAGCCCCCAGTTTTCCATAACAAAGGGAAATATTAAATTGTCTCTTCTGACATCCTCTTCTTCATCTCATTGCATGTTCACCCTCATATCTCCTTAAAGTTCCCTGAACCTTCAGTTCATAAAACAAAATAATTTGGTTGTGACCGGTTGCTTAGAGTCCACTGACAATTCAGAAGACACATCTGGCATTCAGATACTCCATTAGCAATCTTCTTTATGGCTGTTAGATGTCCTGTTGTTTTGATGAGCTACACAGTGCAAAGCAGTCAGCAAAATAAAAATTAACAACTGTGTGAAAAATAAGTGTGGTGCCATTATCACACAAGAAAAAATTGTTGCCTCATTAATTGATGACTTTTAATTAGGCTGTGGTTACCAGAGAAGAATTTTTCTTTCTAAGTACTTTAATGCTAAAAGCATTAATACAATAATAGCCAGGTTTAGCATCAGTTACCCTTAAGTCTCCTTACTGCAGCATATAACTATGTAGTTTTAGTGCAAACGTGCAGACAGCATTAAGTTTGCTTGGTGGGAATATATGCACAGTCATCTTACACCATTGTTTTTTCTAAATTCTGTTGTGATTAGATTACTCATTAAATACATTTTTGTGATACTCCAGCACCATTATTAAGACTATGGAGTCAAAGACAGATCTCGATCAGTTGTTTTAAGTCTTTTTCATTTATGTTCTTCTTTTCTGGTGGAGATGCAATGGATGCATATTCTTTTATTAAAAAAATCAGTGATTTTTAACCATCTTTTGCAGACTACAAATAGTCCTTTAAGTGACCAGGGATCAAAAATGGTACTTGGAAAGCCACTGTTTTAACTCACACTCATTTTATACTACAGTGATACATTTCTGGTTAACCTACTTTATAAATACTTTTCATTTAGTGCTTTCTGCTCCCTTGTCTCACTTCTGTTGCTTTTTTTTTTCCCCTGAACTTTTCCAAATTGGTCAGAACCCCTGAAGCAATAAAGTAGTAACCATATTATTTTAGGGTATTGCTGCTCCTGACATCACACTGTATCTGTTGGCTGCTTTTGCCTTCAGTGCAGATGCCTTTGCATATACCTATTAAAACTGTAATGATTTTAGAGAAAATGCAGTGTGCTGTCAGTTACCTAAACATGTTCATCACAAACAGCTGGTTTTTTATTTTGGTAAAAATTTAGGCTGGGCAAGAGAGACAGCACTGCCTTATGACAATTCAAAAATACAATGTTGAAGCAATTTTTTTTCTTTTCAAGACTTTATTATATAACTTAGAGCCTAATTTGAATTGTGTATTAAAGGTTCAGAACTTTGAACATGGGAAAGCTTGAAAACATTGATATTCTTAGAAAATGTAATGTGCAACATTACATGCTGCTAATGAGCAGACCTTGATCCTTCTAAACTAATATTTCTAAGCTAATAAGTAAATTCTCATAAATATCTAAGCTAATATTGATGTTGATACACATGTTGGGCATGCTTGGGAAAGCTTCCATGAATGCTTAGGTTAAAAACAAATGTTTGAGCAGTGTCTTTCGATTTGTATTTTCAGGTAACCCATCCTTGAAACCATTATCTATGCTGAGGAATAGCGAAGCAAAAGATTCTTCACTTGAGCCAGATACTTCCACACCTATGAAAAAGAAAAAGGGATGGCCAAAAGGGAAAAGCCGAAAACCAGTCCACTGGAAGAAGAGGCCTGGTCGAAAACCAGGTTTTAAACTGAACCGGGAAGAGGTGCCACTATCAGTTCAGGATGAAATAGTTGATGAAGTGGTAGCTAATTCAAAACCAGGGCGTAAGGCCAAAATTTCAGATAAAGAAGAATGTGTTGAGCAGAAAGACCTGCCTCTCACTGAGGAAAGGAAAGAGGAAGATGTGAATATGGAAGCAGAAGAGGTAGGAGAGGGAGAAGAGGAAGATATAGCCAGCAGTGAAGTAAGAGCAGTTTCTCCTGTGGACAGCAACAGCAGTCCAGTGCCAGAAGTAAAAGAACCTGAGGTAGAAGAGGAAGTGGAGGAGAAGCCACGGATTTTAGAAGAGCAGAGGCAATCAGAAGAAGAGCAGCAAGAATTAGACGAACCTGAACATGACCATGAGGAGGAAGAAGAAGTTGCAATAGTGACAAATCAAAATGAAGATCATGATGCTGATGATGAAGATGATGGTCATCCAGAGTCTTTGAAGAAAAAAGAATTGGAGGAGCACCCTGTTAAAGAAGGGGTGAAGGAGGAGCCCCAGGTGCAAGAATGTTTTTTAGAAACAAACATACCAAGCAGTAGAGAAGATGTGAAAGAAAAAGATGAAGCAGAGGCAGATTCTGAGGAAGAGCAGGCTTCCAATGAGACATCAGTGGGCTCAGAGCATGTCCCTGGGTCTGAAGATGATCATGAAGAAGAGCAAAGTAATAAAGAGGCGTTAATTGAATTAAAGGAAGAGGAGGAGATTCCTCATAGTGAACTAGATCTTGAAACTGTTCAAGCAGTCCAGTCTTTGACACAGGAGGAAAGCAATGAGCATGATGTAGCTTACCAGGACTGTGAAGAAACTCTTGCAGCTTGTCAAACTTTGCAGAGTTATACCCAGACTGAGGAGGATCCTCAGATAGCAATGGTTGAAGATTGCCAGGCCTCAGAACACAACAGTCCAATATCCTCTGTTCAGTCCCACCCCAGCCAGTCTGTGCGTTCTGTCAGCAGCCCAAATGTGCCTGCTCTGGAGAGCAGTTACACACAGATAAGTCCTGAACAAGGATCCCTGTCCGCACCCTCTATGCAGAACATGGAGACCAGCCCCATGATGGATGTGCCTTCAGTATCGGACCACTCTCAGCAGGTGGTGGATAGTGGCTTCAGTGACCTTGGCAGCATTGAGAGCACTACAGAGAATTATGAAAACCCCAGCAGCTATGACTCTACTATGGGAGGCAGCATTTGTGGAAATAACTCTTCCCAGAGCAGCTGTTCATATGGAGGACTGTCTTCTTCTAGCAGCCTCACTCAGAACAGTTGTGTTGTCACTCAGCAAATGGCAAACATTGGCAGCAGTTGCAGCATGATGCAGCAAAACGGTGTCCAGCCTGCAGCAAACTGTAATATCAAGTCACCTCAGAGCTGTGTAGTAGAAAGGCCCCCAAGTAACCAGCAACCAACAACACAGCCACAACAGCAGCAGCCTCAGTCCCAGCAGCCACAGCCCCCACCTCCACCCCAGCAGCAACCTCCGTTATCTCAGTGTAGCATGAACAACAGCTTCACCCCAGCACCTATGATCATGGAAATACCTGAATCAGGCAGTGCTGGTAACATAAGTATCTATGAGAGGATTCCAGGGGATTTTGGTGCTGGGAGCTATTCACAACCATCAGCCACATTCAGTTTAGCCAAGTTGCAGCAACTGACAAACACCATTATGGACCCTCATGCCATGCCTTATAGCCATTCTCCTGCTGTGACTTCCTATGCAACCAGCGTATCTCTTTCCAACACAGGGCTGGCTCAGCTGGCTCCCTCTCACCCCCTGGCTGGCACCCCACAAGCACAAGCCACTATGACACCCCCACCAAACCTGGCGTCCACCACCATGAACCTCACGTCACCTCTGCTTCAGTGTAATATGTCTGCTACCAATATTGGTATTCCCCACAGCCAGCGGCTGCAGGGGCAGATGCCAGTCAAGGGGCACATTTCCATCCGCTCCAAGTCGGCCCCGCTGCCCTCGGCCAGCGCGCACCAGCAGCAGCTGTACGGCCGCAGCCCCCCCGCCGTCGCCATGCAGGCTGGGCCCCGGGCCTTGGCTGTGCAGCGGGGCATGAACATGGGGGTCAACCTGATGCCAACCGCCCCATACAACGTGAACTCCATGAATATGAACACTCTGAATGCCATGAACAGCTACAGAATGACACAGCCCATGATGAACAGCAGTTACCATAGTAACCCTGCCTACATGAATCAGACAGCACAGTATCCTATGCAGATGCAGATGGGAATGATGGGGAGCCAGGCCTATACCCAGCAGCCTATGCAGCCAAATCCTCATGGAAACATGATGTACACTGGCCCCTCCCATCACAGCTACATGAATGCTGCTGGGGTGCCCAAGCAGTCTCTTAATGGACCATACATGAGAAGATGAGCAAGATCAACTTGCATCCTAAAAACTGAAATAAATATAAATAAAGGAAACTTTTATACTGACGAACCAGAGAAAATGGACCTTTTTCCAGTTAAAATATTGCTGTAGATTTAGAGGGATTTTCTTTGGTTTATTTTATTTTTAGGAAGCCTGATCTTTATTTTTTTGATTTTTTTTTTGTTTCTTTGTTTTTCTTTTCTTCACAGTCGTCAAACATTTTACAGCTAAAATCACAGATATTTTTTAAGAGGGGAAACATGCACAAAATCTTCTCATAATTTAAAAAGAGCCTTACTTTGCTGACAAAGTGGACAGACTATGTGTAATGTGATCTTCCTAAATCATCTTCCTAAATTTTTTTTTTCAATATATGTCCTTTTTTCCTCCCCTGTGCCCCTCTGTATGCAGTTTCTAGTGCTGCAGCCATGTAAAATGTTTGACATCTCAAAGAATAACAACTCTTCCCTCTAAACCCCACCTAACATTTCCTACTTCTAGCAGGAGGCACTTATTGGGAGATTTGGAAGGGGACACAGAGGATAAATGAAGATCTTTATTTCTGCAAGTCAGGAAAAATCTTTAATTTTCCTTGACTCCCTCACCCTCAGTAAAATTTGGAGTTAGGTGTAAACAATAAACCATTCACATTGGTGTTTTTGTAGATGAGTTAATTGAAATTGTATGTTCTATGCTGAAACTATAATGTAACTTTGAAATTATCCCATTCACCACCCAGACGTGCACGTGAACACACACACATGTGCATGCACGCACACATGTTCTGTCACTGAACTGCTGGAAGCATCTCAAGAGAGAACTTGTGCTGTATCCCTTCAGCAGTCGTGAAGAGGACAGGGTGGGTAATGGTCTGTTAGGGCAAGAAAATGGTTCCAGGCTCTTCTGGTGACCTGCGAGTCAGCCACAGCTCTGAGATCCCAGACTGCTTTAGCACATACTTGGAAATGCTGAGGGTTTTGGTTCTGAGCCTTGGAGTCAGACTGAGCTCAGAAGCAGCTGTTTCCAGTTAACCTCTTGGCTTGGGAAATGCTAGAAGAAAAAGTGTGCATTTGGTGACTGGGATGAGAGCCCTGTGGTATCCTTGTCACTCTTCCATTCCTGGTCTGGGGTGGGAAGTTGCTGAATGTGCCGCTTTCTGGGGGTCAGTGATGTTTTTCCTGATTCTCTTACTGTATTTGATATCCATTTTATAGGAATAGCCACACATTTGGTCTAGCGTGGGAAAAGAAGGGAATCGGCCTCTTACAGCAGTGAAACCGTCCCGATACCCTGGCAGGATCTAAGCGGCAGGATTTTGCTGTTTATTACTGCAAAATCCAATTGACGTTAATTTTGGCTACACTGCTGGCATGTCACCCAATACAAAAAGGGACAACCCTTTAATGTAAAGTTCTTTTTTTTTATTGTATATGAAGTAGAACTGCAGACACATTAATAAGACTAATTCCTTTTGTTTTTAAACCAAAAGAATTTAAAAGTTGGGGTTTCTTCAGATGCACTAAAATGGACTTTCCTCCAGTAACTGCTAACCATACAAGGCAGAATTCAAAGGACTTCCAGTTTTTATTTCTGTTTAATTTTGAGCATGTACAAGGCTGTGTAGGACCCCATTTCTCTGTATATAATATTCCAGTTCCAAATAACCCGTGTAGAAAGCGCACTGTGCTGCCCTCTCTTCTTAGATCTTCAGCTGTGTCGCTGCTTCCTGGGGGTGGGGGTGGGTCTGAGACAGGAGGAGAAGCTATTGAAATGAGGGCCATGAATTTAGTTTGTTTGCCTTTATGTTTGGTTTGGTTTTGTATGGGTTTTTTTATCAATTGGGCAGCTCCCTTTTCCACAAACCTTTGTGACTGTAGAACTATTGTAGAGAAAAAAAAAGTTCTTTTCTATATATAAAAAGAAATTATCCAACACAGTAATATTGGTACCTACCATTTTTTCACTTCTGTTTAAAAAAAAATGTATTTTTAGCAAGATAACTTGGGTAATCTTCTAAAAGAAATTAAAAAAAAAAAACTCACTGTTAGTGACTTCGATGCCTTTTAAAAATAAGAGCTTTTTCATTTCATTCCATCTTTAAAATTTTTTATCTTTGTTGTAGAATATTAAAAACTATTTTAAGAAAGATAAAATTCTCTTTAAAGAGATCTCTAGAGTGTGTGAATAGGAGCTCCAGATGCCTCTAAAAGCCGCATGTACAAATGAAGCTGAGTCTATTCCTGTCTGTTTATATTTGCTTTTCCTGTTTTGTAACCTCTTTGTACTTTGTTCATGGTGACTTGTAAGCTAAGGGGAAGGGGGTGCCTAGATGCCTTTGTAATTCTCCATGTCATACGCTCCTGGCTGGATGGTCTCCCTTCCTCTCCTTGTATGTAATATCACTTTTTTTTCCCCTTTCTAGCAAGTACTTTCAAAAGAACTCTGTACATTTTAACATAAAAAAAATAAATTATGTTGAGCCATTTTGGATGTCAGTTGTGCGTGTAAATTTCTTTTCTTCCATTTCAGTGGTGAATGCTGTCCCTAACACTTGGTCCTGGGAGTATGATTCCCTGTGGTCCTTTTCACCTTCAAGAGAATTCATTTACAAGATCTTTTCTTCATGTTAATTTTTATCTAGAATTTCTAATTAGAGAAAACTTAGGAAGAACAAACTTGATGCTTTTCCAGAAATCACCACCTTCAAATTCCTTTCTGCCAAGGCTAGCCAAAACCAAACGTGGTCTTGGTTTTTATCAGCTTCAGTTTGTCATTTTGACTTGGGTCCTTTCGAAGTGGCATTGAGGTTTCCCCCAGCCCTTCCAACTTCTCTTTCATCTGTAATGAGAACCTCGAATAGGAAGAGAATGAGACATTTACCCAGCAAGGTCTGCCCTGCAGCTTTAAGGCACAATTGGATCACTGGGGTGCCATCCTGCTGTCGCTGCACATTCTGCACAAGCTCAGAGTTCTGACAACGCTAGAGGGAAGCACAGTTCCAGCATGTGTGTGATCGATGCTGGAGTTTCCCGTGACAAACATCATAAGCCTCGGGAAGGAGCCACTGCCTCGGCCTCCTGTGGTCCCAGGCTGGCCCGAGCCATGGAAAGACCCAGTGGCCACAAGAACCTTCCAAAGGCTTTTCCACAGACATGCTGTCAAAATGTTGTTTTCAAGAAGGCAAGCTGCTTATAAAAAGCATTATTTGATAAAATAGGCTGCATTGTTAACTGGTTGTTAATTAAAAACTAATAACAAAAAACCCAGCTTCAGTTTGTGTGGGCTGACTTGATGACAACCACACTTGGGAGCCATGAAAAAGGTGACTTCCTTTTTAGAATCTTGTCCAACAAACTATCAAATCCTACCATTAGAGAATGACTACATAGGGGAAAGTAGGGGTTACTGGAGGGGTTTGTGGTTCTTTTTTTTGTTGTCGTCGTTGTTGTTTTTTGTTGTTTTCTTTTGAGAGAGTTGCCAAGCCAAAACAGATTTGAAATCTGGCTGTCTTGAAGAGCAAGAACCTTTGGTACCACAGAGCATGGTGTGAACAGCTGCTCCTGCAGGTTGTGCAGTGCCATGGCCAGGTATCATACTGTGGACATGGGGTGAGTTGCTCTGTTCAACACTGTCAGTTTTGCTCTAAATTAGTTGATAGGTGAACCAAAATATCAGCTCTCAGTATGCAGGGAAGAGTTTGAATGCAACCTACAGCAACAAACTACTGTCTGGGAGACTAGAGTTGTGGTTCTTGAAAGAAACTAACTGAAAGCAGAATGATCTTAAAGGGTTACAGCAGTTCTGAAAGCTCATTAGTGAGATAATTCAGAAAAAGCTAAAAAGAACTGAACCATCTTAATTAGCTCAGGGAAAGAGCTCCTTGCTGGGATCCGACCTCTGCAAGATCTCTGCAAGTAATAGAGGAATGCAGATTGACTGAGGCAGACCAAGTTTATAGCAGCTGAGGTGAGACCTGCAGCATCTTTTATCTTCACAGGTTGTCAGCCAGAATAATTTACCTAAAAATAGATGCCTTAAGTTGAGCTTTGAATGTAAAATTGTTTTGTCCCAAATACAGAGAATCTCAGCAACCTCACCAAACATTGAATTTTCACCTAGAGCAAGGCAGGACTCCAGCTACATGCTTAATCTATTGCAACAGCTGCAGTATCTTGCAGTGAGAGTCAGGAATTTGTTTCTGTGCTTCCTTCCTTACAGGAGGTTCTATTGACCTTGTTAATTTTGTTTCATAATTTTCCTAAGGGTTCCTCTGTCAGTATTTGTTTGTTCTCCCTTGCCAAATACTTTGCTCTGTGAACTCTAGATGGTGACTGTTGTCACTATGTCAATATGTTTATAATTTGTGTCATGTAGTAGAATCCTAGTGATTGAGGTAACAGAGAGTTATCATAGTAAAAATAACCTGTTTTCAAGGAAAAAGTGCTAAATATGGTGCTGTGCGACAAATAATGAAATAAAACTCTTGAACAATTTCTACTAACATGTTGGCTAATATATCCACATGGTACCTTTCAGCTAAAGGAGAAAGTATTTACTGAAACTCTGTCATCCTCTGTTTCCCCATTTTACCCAATAGGAACAAGCAGCGACAAGAGATCATCTGCAATTCCAGATGCTTCCCAAACAACTTCTCCAAAGAAGACGAAAATCTTTGGACAGAAGACTGTTGGACAAAATAAAATATGTGCTGAGTTAAGTGAAATGAGTAAGTCCATTTCCTATTTCTCCTGTCCTGAGTCCTGCATGAATGGTGAATACAATGAGCTTTTGTTTATGTGCAGGAGACGTCTAGGGTCCTTTTTTTACCAACCATACACTGACAGCATATAGAAGGTTGATATCAGTCATAGGCCAAATTCTTCCTAACTGAGAACGTCCTAAGTGTAAGCCCCAACTCAGGACAATCTTAGGTATATGGCAGAGGTAGCTACTTCCAGTTAACTTGACTATTAAATCAAGCTGTCAAAATTCAAGACAGGTGTTTGAGAAACAGCTACTACTGATGCCAACAACCTTTCAGCAGGCTGCTTCCCCCCATCAGAGAGCTAAGCATCAATTCAAATCCTAGCAGCTAGGGAGGTACCAAGACAACTGCTCTGAACTTAGAATTTGGTAGGGATTAAATCCTCTCTGGTATCTTGGGGAAAGATAAAACGGTGTCACATAGGAAGAACTGAATTGTTATTGTTCAGGCGATTTCCCGGAGCAAGGCTTCAGTCACTCCCTCTGGGAGGAGCTGTTCTCCAGGGGAGCAGGTTCAAGTTGCTGTGTGTTCCCTTCTGATAAAAATCTGCAGTCTGAAGTAGGCAAGATTGCAGTTACTTTAGGAATGTCCTTGTCCTCCTTTGCATTGTGTTAGTGAGCATGCTCTTGAGACCAAAGCAAATCACAGAAGTTGGTCCTCAGAAAGTGATCAGAACTGCCTGAATATACACAGCATGGGGTCAGCAGGTGATGGCTGGAAGGCTGGGGACAAAGGAAAGCACTGAAAAAAACAGCATCTTTAGAGGCCATTGCAGACACCCTTGATCATCTCTTTGTCTATCCAGCTGTGAGGCAGGCACTTTGATCTGTTTGGAAATCTGATTGCTGTCCACAAGAACCTTCATCACAGATTCTGCACAGGGCTCAGGAAGTCCAAGCAGCAAATGTTGGTGCAGAAGGAAGATAGGAAAGGGAATTGCAATGTTAA
This sequence comes from Toxostoma redivivum, assembly GCA_013397375.1. Taxonomy (NCBI): domain Eukaryota; kingdom Metazoa; phylum Chordata; class Aves; order Passeriformes; family Mimidae; genus Toxostoma; species Toxostoma redivivum. The sequence goes on along the minus strand of VXBI01007917.1, from coordinate 230,622 downwards.
ATGGTAGCACTGTCTGGAAGCTCTGACAGTTTATGTACAGCTGCACATAATGGTGTTATAGTCAGGGTCTGAAGAATACAATATTGCTCTAGGTAAGGTGATAATGAAACACTAATCTTAAAAATTAGGATTTTAGTTAAAAGTTAGTTATTTACTAGAATTAATTAAGAAGCAAATAGGTAGATAGGCCTTGCTGAAAACAGTTAAAAGTTAGAAGGAAATCGGGCTTGAAATAGTTATCTGAAATTTAAATGATTGTCTGTCATCTTATGTTTGCTCAGCTGTGCTTATAATGAGAAAAGACGAAACTAGTAAGCGGACTCAAAGGAACATAGACAATGCAACCAGAACCCCATTCTTTGAAGAACCTGGACTATACCCAGAAATCATTTGTATTGGCATTGATAGAAAAGGTCGAAAGTTTAGGGCGAGGAAGACTCGCCTTACTTCCTCCCTCTAAGACCCCTCCCCACAAAAACGACCCCAGACTTAATTTAAGAAGCCGATCACGCATGCTTAATAGCTATTCACGCTAATTACCATAGGAAGCGGGGAATAGGAGGGGCTGTGATTATGAATATGTATCTGTTTGAAGCTTTTGTCAATAAATAGACTCTGTGATCACCTGTGATTTTGCAGTGCGTATTAGAGGATGACCTCACGCTGCTGCCCAGCGCTGAATAAACATACACTTTCTAACTTTAAATTGTTAGAGAGTCTTTTGTCCGTCACAGTTGAGTATCGGTATTAGACCAATACTCATATTTTGGTAAATCAATAAGGAAAATGATTTTGAACAGGGAAACATTTCTAGCCCTAGAAAAGTGCAACCTTCCTTTTCTGGGGATGGCAGATGATGCATTTGGTGTCTTTCAGGCTATACCTGAAGTGCATTAGATCAATAATTCCTCTGATTAACAGATGGAGTCTGAACCTGGGACTATCTGAAGTCTTGCTAGCTCATTCTCTGCTCTGCTTTGTGGGAAGGCAGGGACTTTGTGGTATTTTGCAATTAATGTGTACAGTGGTTTTCCAAGTCATGACTAGTTATGCAGAAATGCACCAGGCCACAGGGACAGGGGTTTAGGATCAATGCTATGTCCAGGAACAGTATTTTGAAAAGTTCTCTGCATCTCATCTTCCCTTCAGCACCCGTTTCCTGCATTCCGATGAACCTGTGCTTTAAGGGCCTCTAGAGAAGGAGACTGGGCCCAAACTGTAGAATCATAGAATAGTTTGGATTGGAAGGGACCTTAAAGATCAACCAATTCCAACTCCCTGCTGTGTACAGGGACACCTTTCACTCAGACGGGTTGCTCTGAGCTCCATTCAGCCTGGCCTTGAATACTTCCAGGGATAGGGAAACCACAAATTCTCTGGGCAACCCGTGACAGTACCTCACCACCATCACAGGAAAGAATTTTATTCTCGTATGTGAATTAGACCTATTCTCTGTCAGTGTGAAGTCATTCCCCCTTGTCCTGTCACTACATTCTCTTGTAAAACATCCTTCTCCATCTTTCTTGTAGGCTCCCTTCAGGTACTGGAAGGCTGCAATTGGGTCACCCCTAAACCTTCTCTTTTCCAGGCTGAACAAACTCAGTTCTCTCAGTCTTTCCTTGCAGTTTCATCATGTTCAATAGTCTGTGATGGACCTATCCTTCCCGAATTTATCTACCTCACGTATTTCTTTGTTTTCACAGCATTCCGTAGGAGTGGACTCCACATTTCATTTTTATGTTGAATAGAAAGATTATCG
>VXBI01007917.1:133012-228613 GCA_013397375.1 Toxostoma redivivum | reverse complement strand
GGGAGGGGGGTGGGGGTGGGAGGGAGGTGGTTACTTTAAATATGCTGTCTCTGATTCTCCTTTGTGTGTAAAATAATGACTTTTTTCACTTTGTGTGTTCTCTGTATCAGTCACAATTTTATGTGCTCCGTTATTGCCTTTCTTTCTGTCTTGAGTTTCTCTGCTATCGGCTGCAGTCCCTTCATATATCACAGAACTGCAGAGTGAGTGAGGTTGGAAGAACATCTGGCAGTCATTTGCTCCAACCCCAGCTCCAGTGGGGTCACTTAAAGCAAAGGGTGTACAATCCTAATGCAATTCTGTGGTGATGCAGAGCTGCCTCCTGAACTGTCTTCCTGCTAGTACGTGGGAGATTGAAGATTCCTTCAAGCCTTACTATACACAGTTTGTGCTTCTTTGTGGAATCATTAGAATATTTTCATTCTTTTTGTTCGAATGAGTGCCTCATTGTGCATTAAAGAGAATGGCAGCCAAGCATCCAAATAAACATGTCTGGAGGCTTTATCAGGTATAAGCCTGCAGACAAAGTTGAAGAGCATTAGGCTAGCTATGCCTAAGCTTATCCAGACTCCAAGAATGTCCACTCAACTAGTTAAAAGAGTCTGCACTTGCAGAATAGCCTGCCAATGGCACGAGGCTTTCTTAGATTTGGCAGCTAGGTACACCTATGTTAATGACACTTGCACCTCCTCTAGAAAGTGTCTCCCTTATGGTCATTCAAAGCACTTGCAAAACTCTGAGTTCTTCTGAGCCCTACAGCTCTGAGCTGTGCTGTTAACTTGGAATATTCCTGGCTGGCTTTGCGAGTAACTTCTTTCTTAGATAGCTTTTAAAACTCTACTCTCTGAGTTCATTAAGTGTCCCTGTTCTTTAATGCTGCTGCTTTTTATTCCAGCCCTTTGTTTGGAGCATCTGTAACACTGCATAAGGCTGCCTGGAAGAGGAAAAGAGAAATAGATAACTGAGGTCTCACAAATTCCCCTTCACTTGCTTCTCACTGTGCAGAAAAAGAAAGAACACAGTGCCTGATGCATAAGCCAACAAATAGGTTAGCAGGTTAAAAGCAAAATAAAAATAAAAAGCTTTCCAAGAGACTCCTAGGCTCAACAACCTGGTTTAAGCGCCCAGAGGTGATGGGCTCTGCTCCTTTTTCCCAGAGCAAACAGGAATTTTGCTTTTTAGCAGCTGGGACATCTCAACTGCATGCCCACAGTGTCCTCCGAAGCTGTGAGCGTGCAAAGCTTGACTAGCCTCAGCACCTCAGTCTTCAGCTCCAGTTATTAGCCTGCTCCTGCGCAGTGCTCGCTCTGCTCCGGCTGGCGGGGAGTCAAGGGGTGGGGATGCGTGCAGGAGGAGGCTGAGTCCGCCCGGTGCCCGCATGGCGAGGAGAGCGCTGTGCCAAAGCCTGGGGTGCAGCACAGCCGTCCCGTGGGTGCGCCTGGATTCTGAACTCGGACCCTGCTTCAGCCTTGGAACCCGGAGGGCAGGGCTCGAGCAGAAGGCTCAGACGTCCTTGCTGGTCGTGCGAGGAGCTCAGGGGGGCTCCTGGCACGGAGCAGTTGATGCCCAGACTGGGAAACGAGGCTTTTGCGTATAGCAGAACTTGGGGTCATTTCTGAGTCCTCTGTTCTAAAAAAATAGGAAATTCCACAGAAAGAATTGCAAACTAGCAGAGAGCTGATTTAAGATGCAAAGTCCAACATCGAGAACTGAGGTGCTCCCAGTGTGTTATGGTTAATTTGAAACTGCCTCCTGTTGTTGAACAAAGGCAATGTTTCCTGAGCCTCATCTGGGCTGCAAAGGAGGCTCTGTGGAGGAAGCTCAATTAGGGTGATAGTCCCATTGTGCTCCCAGCTCCCTTCTGTCTGTGGAGCGTTTTAACTCTGAAGCTTCTATTTAATTTTGTGATTTTTTTTTTCATGTGCATTGACAGAACATTGCAATAAAAAGATGTGCAGCTGTATCTAGACTTGAGTGTATTATTTGTCAATGTTGGTAAAATACACAAAACTAAAGCTGTACTAGGAAACACACTGTAAAATTTTATAATTTCCTATTTTTCATATTTTATTAGGACCTTCTCTATGTTATCAGTCATCATATTCTTTAAAACCTGTATGATGCCAGTCTATTTTCCTGATTTTAGCACAATCCTTGGTCTATGGGTGAAGCAACAGAACTGGGGGAACTTCAAAGGGAAATGAAACAAAGGGAAAAAAATATAAGAATATTTACTCTAGCAAGAAAGTGACTTACAGTGTCTTTACAATTAAGTGTGCATCTCAGCTTCTTGCCAGTCTAAATAACCTGTGACTGTCAGGTAGTTGCTGAGGAATTGACATTGATCCCTGCTTTGCCATCTCTTAATGTTAAGGGACCATTACTGCCTAGAATTTGGGGAGCTGGTTCCAGAAAGTGCAGTATTTGCAGAGCTTCCACCAGTGCAGACAGTTTTCCCATGGGTGCTTTGCCCATGGGTTTGCACCTAGGCAGTGTTTTTTCCAATGAGCAAGAGCTGAGCTGATAAAGGCTCTGATAAAGGCTGAGGGGATGAGTTTTTGCTCAGAAGTGTCTGAACAGATCAGCACATTTTGCTGCAGGTGATGGTGTGGTCCCCACTGAAGAGCACACCCTGGAAACCACACCCCAGTTTTATCCTGGCCCCTTTACACACTGGTGCTGTGTGCAGGAACCAAAGTCACTCCTCCAGGCCTCATTCCTGGGTTCCAGCATGGAATTGTGTGTGCTTTTGGAAGACAGCTGCAGGTGAAAAATGTAGGGCTATATGTCGAGAGGAGATGGCTGACCCTCTGGGAGTCTTGCCTAGGAGCCCTCAGACAGGATTTGAGCTCTGGTGATGCCTGGGTGGGCAGATCTGGTAGCTTGGGTTTACTTTGCTGCTGCTGTGTGAAGAGCAGACTGAACCCTTCATTTCTGTCTCCTGTTCTCAGCTAAGATCCCTCCCCTCCTCTTGCTGCTCACTCAGTGGAGAGATGCGAGGTGCAAAGGATGCTGCTAAGCTGCACTTTGCTCCAGTGCTTGGCACATCCTTTGCAGCATCGGCTGTTTTCTGAGCAGAGCTGCTGCCTGCCTGCTAACCGATGCAGCCATTCCCTATTGCTCCCTCTGAGAGAAGATGGAATCGTAACACAGAGAGGGAGTGAGTGATGCGGCTGCTGCACCGAGACTGACTGTGAGGAAGAAAATTGGAGAGACTGCCTCAGCAGCACTGCAGTGGTAAAGCCCCTGCCTGAATACATGCAGATTTCTGTTCTTTAGGCATTGCTACAGAGACCTCAGGAGTCAAATGAAATGCATCAGCCTCCTTTTTCACTGCTTCTCTATTGTCATCATGCATTAATTGCTGGGAGTTATTTTTCTTCCTGTGGCTGACTGCCTGCATCTCTTCTCATACTGCAGGAGAAACAGTGAGGGAGAGAGCACAGCACCAGTCCAGTGTCCTGTCCCACAAGAAGGCTTCTGCATGATGTGCCAGCACAGTCAGGGGCTGCTGCAATGGTGCATAGAACCTCTGGAACAGCTGGATTTGGGATTATTAATGGTTTATAAAGGTGTCCCAGACAGCATCTAGCAACTACCTGGACACGTTGGCTGTCCTTTGGGGCTTACTGACTGCTTCCAATTTTCCTCTCATTCCTGCTTTCACACTCATCTGGGTCGACAGCATTTGAGTGAAGGGAACGTACTTCCTTGGCCACGAATTGGAGGGTGCTGCACAGAGAGTGCAGGTGTGAGCTCTGGAGGGGACTGCAATCTGACCAGCCATGGCTCAAGCAGCTAAGCAGCTGAAGAAAATCAAAGATATTGAGGCTCAGGCTCTGCAGGAGCAGAAGGAGAAGGAAGAATCCAATCGCAAGCGCAGGAACCGTTCTCGGGACCGGAAGAAAAAGGTCAGTGACATTGGGGTGAGCAGCCCTATATCCAGGTGCCTGTGGTTGTGACAGTGAGTGCTGTTTGTGTTTGGGGGGATTGGAGGGTTGGGAGAGAGAATGACAGGGGTGCAGCCTGGTCCTTGTACAAACCTGCGTGCAGTCAGCACAAGAAACAGTCTGTCAAACAGAGGACAACTTTTGGGACCAGAAATCTGCTGTTTACCCTGACAGCTTGCAGGGAGTGGGGGGGGGGAGGAAGGGAGCACGGATATGAAAAAGCCTCATGAAGGGGAAAGGGAAGTGAGGAGTTTATCAAGGCAGCTTAATAGACTCACTCAGCCCAGAAACAGATTTGATCTGTAAGATAAAATTGCTGGTTTCTAGCTTCCTTCAGTTTCCCACTGTCGCTTTTTGTGTTCAGAGCTTAGGGACAAGAGAATCCCACCCCTTTTTCTAGTGAAGGACTAATTTTGATGTCCACTCCATCCCTTGCTTAATCTGCAGCAGGGTACTGAAACCAGGGCATAGCAGGAGCTAGAGCAGTCCCCTAACAGAGAAGGCATTTTTGTGCAGAGATCAATGGGTTCTGCTTATCCTGGGGGCAGGCTATATTTGTGCATGGGACGTGGGTCATCCTTCCTTGCTGGCAGCAGGTGAGGGGGATCAGGGGCAACAAAGAGATGTCTGTCCCTTCTGCTGACACCAGCATGCTGGAGCCTGGGGTCTGCCAGCTGCTTTGAGCTGTAGCTCCTCTCTGAAAAGTCACTGCCAGTTTTTTCTTGCTGCCAGCTTCCTGCACAAGTGGGCATGTCGCTAAGATAGCTTTTCTGCCCCTTGCAGACCTCTTGAATCTGAATGTTCTTCTCACAGCAGGGTCTGAGGGTATATGTGCTATGCACCAGTGCAGAAAGGCAGCGAGGAGAGAGGTGAAACCAAGGATAATCAAGGATATATCTGATAGGAGGTCATGATAAAGGAATTCTTAGGTGGGCTTCTCCTCTGTCTCTACCCAAAGAGTTGGAGACTTCCATGTGCCCCTGTGAGCAGGAGCCTCACGGCAGAGCTCTGCTGTTGGAACATCCTGGTAGCTGGGCCCTGAGGGTACTGAGGAGAGTCTTGCTTTTCTTAAAGCTGGGCCAGGACAGCCTGGGAGAGGTCTGTGTCCACAGAGAGCAGCTCATCAGGGGGAGGTCAGTGGGCACATCAGGACAGAGGTAAGGTCTGCAGGCAACAGCTGGGGAGTTGAATGTGGAGGTCATTCAGCTGCCACACTGTCGTGTCGGATGCCTCCTTCTCCAGTGATAAAAATTGCTGGGTGCCTGCAGGTCCATGGCTGTTCCCTGCAGGGCCTCTTGTACTGGAAGCTGGTGGAGCAGCTTGCCCCTCACATTGCCAGAGGGCTTTAAAGGGGATCTAACGTGAAGAACCCCAAATCAGGACATTTTTCCATTGGGCCAGCTGTCTCCTGTTAGCCCTTGCCCCAAAGCCTCGGTGTCTCTAGTGATAGTGTTCTTCCTGTGCAAGTCTCCTTAGGGGCAAGTGGAGGCCTACCAGGATGTATTGGAATCTCTCATTCTGTTTTGCTGCAGCAGCTGTGGGGGTTTGATTTGAGACACAGGCTCTTTGGGGCAGAGGCTGTTCATTCACTTGATGTTTGTACAGCGCAGCGTATCAGTATCTTGATATCTGGTTGAGCCCACCAAGCATAGCTGCAATGAAAGTTAGTAGAGGTGTGATCTATGATCCAAGCATCCTTAGCATGACACAGAGCAGAGAAGATGGCCAGAGGGAAGGAGATGATGGCCTCAGAAAAAATAGCTTCTCATCCCATTCCATGTGAGCAGCTGTTATGAGCTGTTACATCTTCGGTTTAGTATCCATTAGCACTTCCTGGAATTTTTGGGTGGTTGAATGTGTCCCATGAAGTGCACAGTTGTATCCTGCAAGAACCTTGTATTCTGTGATACTTGGAGGCAGTGAGTTCTGTTATTTAATGCTGTGTTGCCCAAAAACCTTCTCCTTGGACCATGATTGTATTTGTTGCTTTCCAGTTTCCACAGCAATTTCTTAGGTTTTGTATTAAGCACGTGTAATTATGACCTGACTGACCTTGTACTGTCCATTTTTTTGTTCTTTACCTCTCGTTTGTCTCTTGGCACAAGGACAGTCCAGATGTATAACCTTGTCGTTCTTCCAATAGTCCCTGCCCCCAGCTTTTGTAACTGAAGATGATGACAGTTGATCTTTCATTTGACACGGGTGCATCAAGGATTTAAGGAACGGTACCTTGTCACTCATCTATGCTCCCTGTCAAGCCCAAGCATTACTTCTGCTTTGGGCAGAGCTGCCACATGAAACAGCCAGGCATTTCCTGAAATGTTCCTGCTCTGTGTGCTCTGCAAAGTGGCTGGAGGTTGTCTCAATCTTAGGATGACCCCAGTGTTCAGTAGCCCTGTGTGTTCCCACATTTGGTGCAAGTGAACTGTGAGGACTTGCCAGGGCTGTGGCATGATGTGTTAGTGACTTCTGGTGATGCCCTGCAGACAGGAAGGTGTGACAGAGAGAAGACATGAGCAAAAGAGAGTGTGAATTAACAGAAGTTCACTGCTATTAGAGAATGTGCCAAGCATCATCTTGGTTGGCTTCTTGCTATTCCTGCTGCAGGATCCTAGCTTCAAATGTCTGTGCATTTTCCTTAGATGGGCAGTTTATAGGGAACCAGAGTCGTTCTGTCATTGCTGCAGGGCTGCATGTGGAGTTTCTGCTGTGGCCAACTGCACTGACAGGGAAGTAGTGATTGACAGGAATGATATCTGTGCTTTGGATGCAGCTATATGTCTCTTTTTTGTGGTTTTGAGAGGCAGTCATAGTCAAAAACACTTCCTTCTTTTCCCTGCAGATGTGGTAAGGCTACCTCGGCAGGAAGCCCTCACTGGGAAGTCATGCAGAGCACTTCAAAGACACAGTCTTGTCTTTGCCAGGGTCAGTGGGCAGCAGCAAAACACACTGGAAGAGTGGAGAAGTGATGTTTTGACATTGTTTATGAGGCAGCTCTGTAGCTGGTTATGTGAACACAGTTATTGAGTCCTTTTTGAGTTGCTTGTGACTTATTGTACTTATGTATTAAAGATAGAAAATGGACCAAATCCCTTGCCAGGAATTCTGGAAGCACTGGCAGAGCTCACCAAATGGGTTGTTAGAAAGGGCCTAAAGTCTCCAAACTGGGGCCCAGAGCACTTGGCTTGCCTTTGTCTCAAACATACATCTACAAGCAACTTGCAGCTGTATTAGGTGCCCTACAGTAGATGGCTGGTGGCATTGTAACCTGGCATACTTTGACTGAGACTAATAAATAAAAGTTAGTACTTCTATGAAAATCTTTCTTCCTATTGAAGGGTACTTATTCTGGTATTAAGTTCAGCCAAATATTTAGTCAAGCATAACAGGGGCAGACACCTTCATCTGCCTCTCTACAGAGATTCAGATTCCAGCTGTGCTTCTCAGTGGACATACAGGATTCATGGAGCAGGAGGCTGGAACCTCTAAAACGTCTTTGACAAGAATGCTATGCAGCAAATAGCAAGAGGACTTCAGTAACAGCAGCAGTGCCAATAATGTCCAAAGAATTCGTCAAGTGCATATGTGAAAGCATACTCAGTCTGTATGCAGCACAACTGGAGCTATGATATTAAATAACAATTTAACCAAAAGCTTGAACGAAAATTCTGGTGATGATTCCTACCAGTGCTTAAATTATTAGTATGAAATATGTGATACATCCTCTTAGTACATACAGAGCAAACTTTGCTTGGGCATCTAAAAAACAGATGAACAAGGCTGCCTGAACTTACTTTTATTTTTAACTTTTTTTTTTTTTTTTCTCGCTGGGGTGGGGGGGAGAAAAGAAGGTACAATGAGGAACAAACTTCTTTTTCTGCTTCTGTCTACTCTCTTTGTCTTGCAAGTGTTCAAGAATAAGACAGTCTCTTGCTATGGATTTGTAGAGCATCTCCTATAATGCATTCTTGAATAGTAAGTGATTTCTAATAAGAAACTCCCTGCACAAAACTCTTCACCTTTTTTCTAGTTGATAGTTTCCTGAAAACAGCATGCAGGCCAGCCTGAGGGCTCATGGATCTCCACATTATGGTCTGGCACCCATCCTTAGTGCTGTATTGCTTCTGCATGCTGAAGCAGGAAATGTTTTAGTGCTCAAGATTGCACACTAAAACACGTCCTGCCAGGAGAGGTTGGGAGGGTGCTTTGGAGAAGGGAGACAAGAAATTTGTGAAAGTGGGTTTGAATTTTGTGGGAAAGCAAGAGCAATGTTTTTCCATTTGGCAGGAGCTCTTCCATTTGGCAGAGACAGAGCTCTTGCTCCAGCTGGAGTGAAATGGTGGGAAAGAGCTAAGGGAGGACAGAGGATCAAGTGACCCTCTTCCTATATTCAAGAATAGATAAGGGATAAATGTGGGCAATTAAATGGCTGATAACAACTGTCAGAAGAAACTCCAAGCTGAGGTGTGTGAGGTGACTGGGGAGAGCAGCACTGAGATTATTGCCGCGATGTTCAGGATGCCGATGAGAGTGCTTTTACGTGGATTAATTTTTCCATCCTTTGGAAGCTAGGGAAATGTGGTAACTAGAACAAGTCAGGAAGGGTTAGGACCAACTCAATCAGACAGAGGAGCAATTACAGATTATTCCTTAGAAGGACAGTTAAACAGTCATAGAGGGTGACCACGCTTGTGCTTGTTGTGTGACAAGCAAAAGAGGTCACTCAATGACTGTTCACTGATAGGTGTATCAGGATGGTCTGAGCTTAGGATTCTGAGACAGAAAATCAAGACACCTTTGTCAGAATTATGCAATAAGCCCATGAGAAACTGGGGTGAGAAATCGCTGCTGGAGTGCTGCCAAAGAGCAGCCACTGGGTCTGTTCTCTCTGTTTGCCTGCATCCTTTCAAATGGCTGTTTCTTTGCAGCAGCCTTCAGCTTGTGCTGGGTTTAGAGAGGATGCAGAGAAAAGAGTGATGGACAGAAGGAGGGCAAAAGATTTCAGCAGACCCAGCTGCAGGTAGCCCAGAACATCCCCATGATAACTGGACCTCTGAGCTCCACTGTGTCCTGCTCCCATGGATGTCTGGCCACTGAACCATCACTGGATTAGGCTACTGCAATTCTTGCATTCAGTTGCAGTAGATCCTGCCAGAGAAGTGACGTGGTTGGCTGTCAGCCACCTGGGTCTTCACTGGCTGCTGGGAGGAGTGCTGGTGTCTTACCTGCAAGCTGGAGCGCGGCAGCAGGAGAAAGAGCCGTGCTGCCTGCAGAGCCTCAGAGCACAAAAGCTGCTTTGTGTCCTTTCCCTGTGATGGGGTGGGGTAAACAGGAGTGGAATATGGGCATCTGGATGTGAGGGATGTTGGGTAGGAGCAGAATCCACTGCTGCAGGGATTCGCTGGTGGAAGAAAGCACTGGGGGGATGTTGGTGCTATTCTGCACTGCTGCTCTGCAGGCTCTTAAATTATTCAGGTAATAACAGCATCTGTATGTGCTTGGTGAGCCCACTGTGCTGAAACGAAGTGAGCAGCATCTGAAACCTTGTAGCATTCAGCAATCTGTTTCAGGGGCAAGTTCTTTCAAGCTGTGCCCTGTCTTCTGTGCTTGGCACAGGATGTCTGCCTCAGGAGGGCACTGGCTGAATGCAGGAATGAGCCCTACCCACAGCAAATGCTTGCAGGAGGGTAGGAGAAAGGACAGTGCCTTCATAGAAGTCCTGCATCTGACAGCCTGGTGGGCATAGTCTATCCACCATAGGAAGCCACCTGCAGTGGGGTGAAGGTGAGGTTCAGCAAGCTAGATCTGAGCTCAAAGGAAAGCAGATTTACAGAGTGCTAAAATTAGAAGTTTAGTCTGAATTATGCTAATTTGTTTTAATAGTCTAAGTGTGTCAAGGTTCTTCCGAAATGTAACCTCTCTGTGGTGGTCTGGAAAGGTGCAGCATCACCAGTGCTAAGATGGAAGGATGGATCAAGGAAGGTAGAGGTTTCTGGTTTCCCTGGCCTACTTACATCTTTCTTGCAGTCCTCACCTCCCGCTCTCAAAATGCCATGAGAGTAGGTTCTGAAAGCGTTTGCTTTGGATTGAATAGACTAGCCTTGTTAAAACCTTCGATGAGTAGAGGGCAGCTTCCTAGGTGGAGGGAAGGTCCTGACACCTTCTCTCTCTAAGGGCACTTCTCAGCATGACAGAATGATCTGAAAATCCACATTTTCTTTCACAAAATGATTATGTCATGTTTTGAGCTTCAACTCTGCAAGCAGCAGCAAAAATTCAAGCTCCCTTCCTATTTGCAAACCAGATTTTGCTGACTGGGTGAAACTTTAAGCCAGAGCCATACATCTCTGTGTAGGGGCTGCAAGTGTAGGGGACTTTGTTAAATCTATGGTTTCAAAATGTTGCATCCTCAGTGAAAAATCTAAAGCAGAGACAAAGCGGCAGGTATTCACTGAAGTGTCTTGGGAGGCGGAAGGAGAGAACACAGCAGCAGGAGAGCATTTAGAAAACAGACAAGGTTTCTATATTTATACAGAGATGAGGAAGGAAGGAAGAGTGTGCATGCGCATGTTTGTGTGGCCAGGCCATGGGAAGATTCCTGTTTAGGAGGAAAGTTACTCCAGCAAGATAGCAAGCAGAAGTGAAGGCTATGGTCCATCACTACACCGTGCTGACGAGACTTTGCAGGCTTTGTAGGGTGCATTCACGTGCCTGTGTTGGAACTTTAAAATGGGAAATGCAGAGAACAGCACGCTGAAACCCTTTGCAAAACATTATAGTACTTTGCAGAATATAAACTATGTTTGATTTTTAACCAGTGTGATAGTATTTGCAAAGGAATAATAAATACTGTCACCTTCTTACAGTGTAATTTCTCCAGCAAGCTAAGGTGTCCAGATACTCTGCAGGAAATGCAGTGTGTTGAGTCTTTCATGATGCCATGCTTGGAATGAGGAGCATTGTGTCTTTCCCAGGACTTGCTGGTTATGACACCAATGAATAAGATAAATACTAGGAGAATGTGCTTTTTGGTGGGTGTGACAGACAGGTGCGGGCTGAGTGAAACACATTCAGCTTTAACAATATACTTGCCTGTGTACCAAGCTCTTTGTTCCATTGATCTGAATATAGAGGGGAAGAGTAAAAGATCTTCCTTTGGCCTGCCTGGAAATCAGCTGTACTTTGCTGATAACTGAAGTGAGCTTTTACTGTATGCTCTAACCATACATATACCTCTTGTAGGTTCTCACACTGCTGTTTGAATCAATGATATTCTATTGTAAATGCTTTCCATGGACTTGGTTATAATTGTGTCCTTAAATAAAATGCTAAACGTCAATAATCCCGCATTCTTGACTTGTGAATCTCTGTGTGGAGTTTCTCTTAATTTTGAGTGATTTTTTATTTATTTCCCCTTTCTATTTCCCTTGTGGTGAATGAAAGTACTCAGACTGACAGCGGGAACAGGGAGTGGATTACAGGGAGGTGGTGGTGTGCTAAAGAGTTCTAAGAAAGATAAATCTTACTGAATTTTGATGTTGGAGTTGCCTTTACTGCAGTGGAGAGTGTTATAGTTCTTCCTGTCTTTAATGCTGAAGGAGAAGTTGCATCTGTGGGACACTGGTTTTGGCGTAGGGGGGAAGGAGTTCAGAGCTAGGAGATGCCTGCATGGGATCAGTATTTGTCCTGAAGGCTTTTATATTTTCTATGCTTTTTCATTCTTCAGCTCTTTTCCTGGCAGAATCATCTCAGCTCACAGTGACAGTAGGTTTGGTCCAAGCAAGAATTGCTCAGTGGAGCATGGCATGGCAGCTCTCTTTACACGCAGCTTGGACGTGCCACTGCACTGATGAATAGCAATGTGCTCCTGTTAAAGAGCAGCATGATGGTCAGCAGGCTGACCCCCTTTCTGTGAGGACTGAGAAAAAATGCTTCCTGTCAGCCTGCTGTCAAATGGCTGTGGAGCTGAGATTGCAGTAAGAGGAGCTGCAGTATCACAGGGTAAAAGTATAAAATATCTGTTGCCCACCAGTACTGTATCAGCAAAACTGCTTTTGAAAACTTGTGAACTCCTCCCTGCTGGTGGTGAGATGTGCTTCTCAGACCTGTCAGGGAAGTCCTCCAAGGCCAGCAGCAGTTCAATAAGGCATAGAGAAAGTACCTTCTCTCCATTCAAAATGTGAGGCAGCAGCATTTGCTGTCTCCTGACAACATTTCACAGGGATCAGCAGCACTTGCCTAAGGGGCCTCTCAGCACGTTGTGTGGCACCACCATCATTTTCAGCACAGGGTCAATGAGGTACATTTATTCTGCCTTTTCTCTATTGCCAGACAATGTGGGTAAATTGCAGATATTTGAGAAGAGGAGCTGACATCTTTCACTAATTCACTTTGCTTTAAAGTCATGCCGTACAGCTAAGAAAGCTGTGAAGACACTTGGAGCAGCTGGGTGAGAGGCTCTGCTCAAGCTGCAATAGTGATGCAACTTCCTCATGAAGCTGGGAGGTAAGGTTCATCACTGAGAAGGGGTATTGCATATTGAGAGCTTTAGTCTAAACAGACTTTTTCTGTGCAGAGGTGGTGTGGTTTTTGTCTGTTTTGTTAGGAATAAATGCAGCATTCTGCCTGGAGAAAGTGTACCGTAGTAAGATATGAACCTGTAGTTTGTGCTTGACAGTAAAAACCTATTGTAAAACACCGAGGGGAAAAAAAGAGAGATCAGAGGAGGAAGAGGCTTCAGAGTTTCATTTAGTGTTCTTTGGAGATTTCTGGGGAAAAAAAAAAACACCACAAATGAAGCACATAAAATGATTTTTGTCCTCTTTCTGGAGCTGCAGCTGCTGCAGTCGGCTCCCCACCCTCAAGCTGTCTGCTGTTTACTGCCAAGCTTTGCCAGCAAGTTGCTGGGATAATATTAGGCTTTTTTAATGACAAAAAGTGCCTAGAAAATGGATATATATAATTTTTGCATTTACATTGAAAGAGGTATATGGCATGCCAGTGATCTGGTTGGGAGGTGCCAAGAAACAACAAAGAATCAAAGGAATCTCTTTAAGTGCCCAACCATGAAAACAAGGACCTAATTTTGGCTATGTTTTTAAAGACCAGAGTGAATAAACATGTATGCAACATGCTTGGAGGATGCTATGCCTCTGAAGAGGCACAAATGGTTGCAATAAAGCAGGAGGACAGAGTAAAATGCTGGAGGCAGGTCCATGTTCCAAACCATGGTCAGCAGATAACACAGCAAAGCAGCTGTAATAGAACTGGTACTGTCACATATCTGCCACAGTGGGCATCCTGGCCAAAATGGTTTCTCAGCCTCTGCCTGCTGGCAGGTGAAAATGGCTTGTCTTTTGCTGTTGAAAAGAATTTGAAGAAGTCAAAAGAGAAAATAATAGGATTTCTTTACTGCTTAATTCCATTCACAGACAAGCACAGCCTTAGTAGTCCCTGTAAAGCAGATACTTAGGCTCCCTCAAGTTTTAGGTTGAATTGCTTTTGTCAGCTTGATATCCAGCATCCTCTATAGCTGCTGTCAAAGATGCTATGATACTTTTAACAATAAAGTGTTTGTGTGCATGGATTGACTCTTCTGCTCAGCAAAAATCTTTCTTAGTAATTGCTTAGGTAATTTCTTAGGTAATCTGTTTCTTTCAAGCCACTTGTTTCCCCAGTTCCTAGGGCTCTCTGTAGCATTTCTGTGATCTGCTGAAGGCTGCCTCCTCTTACTCTGCATATGGGATCACTAATCTAGCAAGAAGGCTAAAGAATACAAAGAAACTTTGGAGCTGTGGAGTAGGCTGAATCTTAAAATGAAAATGGTGGGAATGACAGAGTGCAGGACACATATTCTCCGTGTAGAAGAGAACTACTCTCTGAAGTAGGAAACTACTTCAGGTTTCTGTGTTTCATATTGTAAAGCAAATTCTGTCAGAAGCCTGGCATAAAAATCTCTCATGTTTCAAATCTTTCTCTCTGCCCCTACAGTTCAGAGCTTCTTGGCTTGTACTGAACCACCCTGACTTGGTGGCTCAGTAAGGTAGGTGGATGCAGGGTCAGTGTCAAGCATTTCCTGGCAATGACAGCACTGGTTTTTTTGCAAATCCTCAGGGAATCATAGCACTAAATGCTACAAGAGTGTTAATTTTGTAAGGTAAGCAATTGTGCAGTCATAAGCTCGGAGGTGTCCTTGCTGTGCAGGGGATCTCTGTGCACTGCTGGAGAGGGGATCAGACTGCCAGCTCCTCCTGTGGTTGGCACAACTTGTGTATCATGTGGAATTATTTCCTCCTCTCTGCTGTGATGCAATGGAAGATAGGGAGTGCATTGTGCTGCATCTTACTTGGCTCTGCTGGCTGTTCTGGCTGTTCATCCCTTCCTTATTAATGGCCCTGGGGCCAGCACTCATGGGGCTTAGCTCCCAGCACTGATAAAATGGAGTACCAGCATCCTGTTTTTATCATTAGGGGGAAGGGGGATTTTAAAAATTTTATTAATAACCCAAATTACCCTGTGAAACGGCACTTGTCTGATGTTAAATATTAAACTCCCCTAAGTGGGTGAGCTGGGGCACAGGAGCAGCAGCGTGCTGGTAGTGACAGGCTGTGGGGGAAGATGAAGTGGTGCTGGACAGCATTTACACTTTCTCCCTGGAGGGCCTTCCATCTTCAGGACAGCCAGTTGCTCTTCCACACAGCTCCCCAGCTTCCAAATGGCATTTTCCACACTTTAAACATTTTGCATGCTTTGAGCAGATCTGAACATCAAAGGCTGGTGGATCCTGGCTCTGGCGTTACCATGGCAACAGCAGCTGAGAGGATTTGGATGTTTCTGGGATGGGATTTTGCTGCTGGGTGCGTTGAGCAGAGTGGGGCTGCTCTTCTCACATCACTGCTATTGTGGGCATCATGCTGTGTGAGGGGATGCTCTGGTCCAGCCCAGGAGTACTGTGGTGCAGACCTCTGTGTCTAAATTGCTCACCTCAGCTCCCTCCAGTCTGGGAGGGGAGGAGGGAGTCCTTCCCATGCTATGCCACATGTGGAAGTAGGTCAGCTGAATTATACCCTTAGATATTCTCGTTTCTCTCTGCTGGCTCTCAGGGGAGCTGAGCATTGAGCCCTGCTTCAAGCGTTGGCTCTGTAGGAGCCCAAAACTGCTTCTGGGAGCCTACCCTTGGGATGTTGGCTTCAGATGCCTCTTCTACCCTCCTGCAGCTCCAGATATGCTGGATACAGTGGATTTTCAGGAGTGAACATAAAGCTGAACTTTAAACACTGAGAAAATATGGTATTGCTCTGTCTGATATTGTAGTGTGCTACAGCAGCACAGTCGAGGGGCTTCTGTTGATCCTCACTGTGAGTCTGTCAAGCTGTGTGTCCTGGGCAAAATGCCTCATCCTCCTCCCTTTGTGCTGTGAAATGACCCCTGGGAATGCACTGCTGTTCTGTGAACATTACTCGTGTGGGTGACTCTGGCATCTCCAGCCAGTGTTCAAGGGGACAGGCACATGTGTGACTTACTCGGACATGCACATAGCACATGTCCTTCGGGGATGCTGTGAGTGCAGACAGGCACTCGAGACAGTTGGGTGGTTTCATGAAGGAAAGAAGGTAATTCTGAGCACCCTGCCTATTCCTTGGGCTGTCACGACAATAGACAGTCCTCAGACTTGTGATCTCAGTGCTGTTGGCCACTGCATACTAAAGGAGAAAATATTTTGTCAAACTGCCTGAACATGACAGAGCAAGATCATTTGGGTGCAGGCTGTGGTATTTAGGTACAGTGCAGACATCAGAGACTGGGTGGCTGAGAATAAAGGTACACTGAAATCCTGTGGGGCAAGATCTGAGTTCTTGTTCTCTGGCTTGATTCTCTGGAGCAGATCAGATTTCTTTCCAAGAGGAGCAGAGCGCAGCCTGCCAGGTGGGGACTGTGCATTCATCTTTTCTCACAGGAGGTCAGTCTCTGCTGCCTCCAGGCATGCACTGCAGCCAAGTGATGGAAATCTCTTGGTCTTCAAATTCACAAACAGGCATAACATTTAGGCATCTCTCAGTTATCAGTAGACTTGCAGTTACAGCAGGACCAGTGGATCCAACAGGATCAATAGCTGGCATGGGATTAACTGCAGCCTGAGAAGAGTCTTGTTACATCTTTTAGATTGGTGCCTGTCTGAATGAAAGCTGAAATCTGCACTATGAGCAGTAATTAAGAAGTGATTTGCCCTTGGCCCATATTGTGGGCATAATGCCAAATTCTGTGTTCCCAGAACTGGGAATTTTCAGATTCAGGCTGAGTTAGGTGATGCTTTTTGCTCTCAGAACTGCCTAGTCTCTTAGAGAGGTGAGTAAACAGTGAGTGCTAATCCTATGGGTGAGATGTGTTCTGGTCCACTGGATAAGACAGCTGGATGCAGAGGTTGCTCAACAATTTTATCTGTGCAGAAATCTTCTTTGCAGCCAGGATAGCATAGCACTAAGCTGTAGCATAAACAATGGGACATGAATATTCCTTTCGTTTGGGAGCTTTGCAGCTCTTTCATGTCTTCACTCTGAGAATCTGACTTCCTGAGTTTTTATGCTTGAATAAGTATAAATAAGATAAATCAGTGTGATGACATTTTCAGTTGTTTTGCCTGGCTTGTTCAAATGATGAGCAAAAAGAGCACTTGATAAGTCGTGGTAAGATGCCAGAGAGGCACATGCTAGGAAGCTGTCTGTCTGCTCAGTATGTGTGCAGGGAGGAGTAAAAGGCTGCTGAAACATCTTGGTTTGGGGCTCAGACTGCTTCCTCTCCAAGAACTCAATTGTGGTTGTGCTGGTACAAGGCAGCTATTTCTTGGAGTAAGAAAGCAGTCTGCTTCATCTCCAAAGTCATGCCTTTGGACACAACAGTGAGTGCAGAGTTCAGGAAACACAACCTTAAGAAGATCTATTCAATTTGTATTTCTGAATTTCCTTTGGGAATCTCACAGATTAAATAGTTCTGAACTGATAAATGACCACAAAATAGTTTCTTAGATCAGGGCTATGACAGAAAGAAATTTCTTATTTCTAATAGCTGCTGAGCTTTGCAAACCCAGTCCACTGGGTTTCTTTTTCATTTGTTCTGTGCTTCTCATGCCAGTTTTTAGACTGATTTGGAGAGAAGTGCCTTAAATTGGCTTTTCCGTCCTCCCCCCAACAACAGTGAAGATGAAGAGGCAGCTAGAGAGCAAGGGTTGGAATATTTGTTTACAGCAGACCCTTGTCTCCCTCCCATCACATCACCTTGCACAGCTCCTCCTCTGGAAAAGTGAAGAGCAGATATGGGTGTGGACCCCTCATGCTTCCTCTGTTGCTCATGGCTGATGATTCCAGCACTTTGGAAGCTGAGCACCAGCGGCACCTATGGACTTCCTGTGAAGTCAGGAATCACCGTGCCAGAAGCCACAAACACCACAGGAAAGCAAAGCAGCATCTATCTCAGCTCTGCAGAGCATCCTTATCCACTTATTTATGCCTGCATCACTGCTGCTCTCTCCCAACAGGAAGAAGTGGCCTGACAGTGCCACTGTTTTTCTATATACCTGCTGTTATCCATGGCTGGGCAGCAGTAGCAGAATTGCTGAACATTTAAATTATTCAGCTCCTGTTGTTGACTCAGCTTTAAAACTGCATTGACGTTTCCTGAGATAATAGCTTGCTGACTGGAACCTGGGAGCCTGGCTGGTCCTGGGAGCCTCAGCAGGTGACAGGAGCACAGGGAGTTTTCCTCTCTAAGGACAAATGGGACATGCTGGAGTAAGGTGAACCCATGAGTATCCATGTCCTTGTACCAGGAGGGTGCTGCAAGTGCTCAGGGGGGAGCAGCTCCCTTCAATGGCTGCAGCCCTAGACTCAGCCTGGCATAATTTCTCCAGTGGCTGGGCTCAGGAGGGGCTGTGCTTCCTTTCCCAGGCAAAGGCACATACAGCTTCCTCGAAATATTAAAGCCTATTTTTATGTTATTTATTCTTCTCCAAGGTGAGGTGTTTAAGGTCCTCTGCTCTACACATTACAGTCCTCATTCCCTTAAATGAAAGGAAGAACAGCTGAGGACAGACTGGTAGCAGCCAGCAAGTGCCTGGTTCTGGGCAGTCACTTCTCTGGTTACATGGCAGATACCAAAACTGAGGAAGGAGCCTTGCATTCCTTCACAGCTACATCATCACACAGCTGAAGAGTTCTCCAAAGGTCAGAGGCAGAACTTTGTATCCTGGAAAAAAAAAATGGCTCTTTGTAGCTGAAGGACTAGGTCTCTTCAGAGACCTCTGCCTTCTAAATTTCTGACAGAGCTTCTCTTCACCCCTGACTCTCTGAAGCTGCTGCTGGAATTCAGTGTTTTCATCTCAGGTGTGAACCCAGAATGCAATGGCACTGAGGCACAGGCATGCTGAGCCTCGTCCCAGGAACTGCCTCAGGATAGCAGAGGGAGAAATTAGCTTTCATGTGGGTATGATAAGTACTATAGCATCCAGGGAACAGCACTTAAGAGAATACTGGAACCCTGGCTTGTAAAAAATCCCCAAAGCCCACAGGGGTGCCCAGAGGTTGTTATTTGGTATTATTCATGGTAATTCTTGGTCACTTTTTCTCAACATGAATTTGCTCTTTTTTAGACATTATTCCTGTTTTTTCTAGTGTAAATAATGTCCCTTTGCAGTGCCCCAGTTTAACTCTGTGTTAGCTTTTGTGAGTACAACATGACACTGAGTCCACCTTCAGTTGTTTCTGCAGCCTTTATGGAAACAATCATATGCTCAGATGTCACTAAGGAAAGGACACAGAATAAAATTTTGGGGAAAGAGCAATCCAGACAGTTCAGCATCTGGAAACAGGTAAGGTTTAAGGAACTCCCTGAGATTTTTTTTTTTTTGAGGTGTTTTCATGAAAATGGAAAGACCTTTTGGAATTAAAAGCTGTTAATTTATTTGCGTTGTATTTGTTATTTTTCAAGCTCTCACAAGCTCTGATTTCTCAGACAGGGTTGTGCCCATAGTGTTGGTTTCTCCAGAACTGCCAAGATGTTCCTATTAGATGTAACAGGCAAGATAACAAACTGCTAGTAAAGCAAGTTGCTCTGAGGTACGTGTTTTCAACACTGATAAATACAACTCACCTGTCTACAGTTAGGTGTAATTTTTGGAGATGCCTCAGGTGAGGTGGTAATGAGTGAATGAGACCTATTAGAGGCACCAATGGGAAGTGTTCAGGAAATTACAATTAACAAGGGACAGCAATTAATGGAGCAAAGAGAGCAGTTTTGTTATAGATGGAGCTTGCACCAGCTTCACAAACAGCCTGGGAAATAAATGGTTTTTAGTACATACTCAAGGCAAAGTGCTCTGTTCTCCTCTATCTTCAGGGAAGGTGGAAAACAGACAGGTACCTCCCACCTCACAGGATCCCCTTCACTCATGCTCCCGAAATCACCTTTACTTTTAGAGCTGTAGACATGTGACTGATAGTAATATTAATGCTGTGAACTCCATTCAGTTGCCTCAAGATCCATGCGTCTGCTGCAGCCTGTGACCTGCCAACCCATGTGGATGTCACCAATGGCCCAGGATACCTCAGTGACCTGAGCTGTGGGGAAGTTGTTGAGAGCTGTTTGC
Source organism: Toxostoma redivivum (assembly GCA_013397375.1). Classification (NCBI taxonomy): domain Eukaryota; kingdom Metazoa; phylum Chordata; class Aves; order Passeriformes; family Mimidae; genus Toxostoma; species Toxostoma redivivum. The sequence goes on along the minus strand of VXBI01007917.1, from coordinate 209,026 downwards.
AGCTAAAACTCCAGGTCTTAGTGGGAAAGCAGAGCCTTTGTGGCTTGGCCAAACTTGCCAGCACCATACCTAAAGGTAATATTTTTCTGTCAGAGGAGCTCTGACCTGCAGACATTTGTATTTCTTTGTAATGTAATGCTTTTCTCATTCCTCACCTTGGTAGAAAGGTTCTGCCTCAGCGGTGGGGACCTGGGGCAATTCCATCTTATTGTGTCTGCCACAGCACTGTGTGGTCATCATTCCAGACTGCACAATCACCACAGCTGCTTCCTACCCTGCACACAGCCACAGGCCTTCCTTCCCTGCACCCTGCTTGGCTGTGGGCAAAGGCTCTGCATAGGGGAGGCCTGTGCCAGAGGCAAAGGTGAGCCCCGAGTTCCCTCCAGCATTGTGCAGGGCTTACCTGTCCTCTCTCCACCTCTGTGGAGGGTATGAGGCATCACTGGATTACCAGAAATCTGTAGGACTGAGCCAGTCTGAGACCGGCTAAAAGGTTTACTGCCGTGGGGATTGTCCCATGCTTGAGTTTCCCTGTTCTGGGTTTGTGAAAGTCACCAGTGCCAGAGGTTGCACAAAGCAAAGCCAACCTGAATCTCAGAATGGGAGGGGTGAGGGAGGCAATCTCACGGGCACTGTAACGCTGCTTTTCCCTGAGGTGTGCCAGGAGGTAAGCCTAGCTGGATTGTAGGGCAAAGGTTAGGCTTTGTCAAGTGTATACGCTCTCCTGGTAGATGCAGGATCTGGAGAAAGTTTGCATTATGTGAGGGAGAAACTTTGAATCAGCTTGTGAGCTCTGGCTGGTAATGGCCTCTGTCACAGTGTGGACTTGTGTTTGCATTCACGAGATGCAGCTATGGAGTGAAGCAGGATCTGAGGCACTGACAGACACCAACTCTGCAGGTTCAGAGCAGCAGCACATTTCAGAGCAAATGCAGTGTTCCAGCAGTTGCAGTGCCCATCCTTTTGGCAACAAACATTTGAGCTCTGCCTGAACTGAAGGTGGAGTCTCTTCTATTTCAAATATCAGAGGGAATCCAGACTGTCAATGAAGTGCTGAATGACTCTGGACAAAGACAAGTTGTTTTCCCTAGACTGAGGTAAGGACTTGGTTTTACTCTAATGCTAAACTCGGTCTTTGCTCAGTATAAAATTCTCAATTACTATGTAATGCAAAGCATTTTGCCGTCCTAACACATTCTGTTGATCTACTTTTCCTGTCTCTCAGCTCATACAGGCTTTTCTGGTGGTGGGCTGGTCTGTTTTGTAGGAATTCCCTAGAGAGATACAGCTGGCAAAGCAGTTTCTTGAAGTTGCAAATGTCACAAACTGTATTTATCCATATACTGCCCAGGCCTTTCCAGGTGTGATCACCTCATGGCTGTGCATTCACTGGTTTGGCCCCAGTGCCTGGCTGGAAGCACCTTGGCCTTCTTGACCCTGTAACTGGCAAAAAGGGGCAGGTGAATGGTAGCTGGAAATAGAAACCAAGCTGTGTGGCTCCCCTGCAGCACCTCAAGTCCTTTGCCAGGCTGGCCCCAGTTTAGCACCTGGAGCCAGGGTGGGATAGGCAAAGCAGGAGCAAGAGGGGCGACTCCTGGCAGCTAGGCAATCCCTGCTCTGCAGGGTCACCCCAAGCTGGAGCACAAGGAAAGGGTGGGATGGGAGCGGTCTCCAGGAGCTCTGTTCCTTTGGACAATTGGTGTGACTCCCTTGCGTGTCTTTCAGAGAGGGCATGCACCAACCAGTGTGGACCCCTTGCCTTCTTGCTGCAAGCAAGGATCTCCTGAAGGGATGCTGGAGCAGGAGTCTGCTGTGCAGGTAGAAGGGGGGAAGGGGCGCGTTCATTGTATTGTAGTGGGCTCTAGGCCCTACAAAGAGCCTGGACCTGCTGTCACTAGACCTCATTTGCTACTTCAGTTCCATCTCGGTGTCCTCCATCTGGGACTGTGCCCAGCCAAGGTCTGCAGGGACCTGTGAAAAACCTGAGGTCTTCTGCTCACTATCTCCAGCCCAGCCTGCTTTGTGTGGCACACACCAAGAGACAGTCTGGCCACACAGCTGTTTCATTTTGCTTTATACTGCTGAAGTTTCATCTTCCCTTGTACTATTTGAAGAGGTCATGCACATGGGCTCCTCCCTGTTAAGAGCTCACAGACATGTTTATGAAGTATGGCTCAGGCATGACATTCACCAAACGCTGTGCCCAGCCTGGCGACTCTCCCCAGTTTCCTGACGTGGGACAGCCCGTAATCTCCAGACTCCAGACAGCAGCTTCCTTGTTGTGCTGGCTTGCAGTCAGGTGTGTAGTGGTGATAGGGTGCAGTCCAGCTGCTGATAAACCTCTTCCAGCCTGCTCATGCTTGGTTTGGCTGCAGCATTCAGCATAAGTGGGTCGATCAGAGCTGCAGGCCCTGGCTGTCCAGGGTGAGCTGACCTTCTCCTGCAGTGATGACATGCATGCATTACCTGAGGGTGAGTACTTGGGCATGGTCAGGGGTTCGTTGGGCAGCAAAAGAGGAGAGGAATCAGGTCAGCTGGTTTGCATGAGGGAGTTTAGGTATATTCTGTCTGGTAATATGAACTTCAGTCCAGAGATAATGCCTCTTCTCCCCAAAGAGTTGCTGCTAAATGGACCTCAGACTGGCAGGAAGGGTTTGCTGCCCTTCTTAGGTCACACACTTCTAAGGTCATCCTTGGAGCCAGTGACAGTGCCTGGCATTGAAACCAGGTCCCTCGGTGCTGCATTTGCCTTGTCCTTCTCACCACTGCTTTACTGGGAGAAGGGAGGTGCCCCAGGTGTTGTTTTTTTGCAGTATTGCGATGGTGAATGTTGATTCCTGTGTTGTCACCTTTCTTGTTCTGCCCCTGTGAGCCCTGGGCCAGGTGCACAGGATGATGCTTCTCTCTGAGCACAGTGCTGTGCTGGCTCTGCTGTGGAGCAGGTGCCTGTGCTGGAGCGGCTCTGCTCGCCTGTCCTCTCCAGGGATCTGCTGGCAGAGATATATTGCCAGGCCTGTGCTTCTGGTGCTTTTCTGTCAATGCTTTCTGCCCTGCATGGCTTCCAGAGGCTGCACCCCAAGCGCTGGCCAGGCAAGACAGTAAATCTGTGGTAGCCACAGCACAAGGACTGTCCTGTGATACTACCCAGCAAGCAGATCCCAGCAGAAAGCCCTTCTAAGTGCTTTTGTTCATGCAGGCAGGCAAAGCAGGTGTGGACTAGTCCTGCTGGAGGAGAGGTAGGGAATGAGTCAGAACAGACTGCAGAAATCAGGAGCAGCTTATAAACATTGCTAGGAATGAAAAGGAAGCTTCTCCACAGGGCAGCAGGGCAGACCCTGATGGTATGATCTGGACTCCAGCACCTCACCTGAGCATGAGAGTGGCTGACAGAGCCCAGGGCAGGTTGAGGCTGGTCCAGAAGCTGTGTCTCAGTCCCAGGCTGACATCAGGCAGGCTCAGAGCATGTCTCTAATTCCCCCCGTTGCACTGGCAGCGTGCTAGAGCCCTCTCAGCTCCCCAGTGTTTGTTGCACAGACCTGCCTGAACAGTGCCATGGTCCAAAAAAGGTAGTGCGTCAGGAAAGCAGGAGATAGAAAGCAGTTGCTGTGCTGCTACATCTCTCTCAGCAGCTGTAAATGTTGTTAGAAGAGGTGTAGTGCCTGAGCAAAAGAGCTCTCATGTATTGTCTTCAGTCACAGTCTACATATTTTTTGATGAGGTAAAAATAGCTTTTCTTTTTCAGGATATGCAGAGAGCAGAGGCTCCTGCTAACATCAAAGGAGAGTGACAGCTTTCCCCTGGGTGTGCATGGCCTCAGCTGGCAGGAGCAGTAGCTGTGTTAATTCTTGCCTCGCTTTGGCTCTGTGTGAAAGGAAAGATATTCTGGTCTTTTCCTGTTCAGGTCTCTGGACCAGCCCCTATTTCACTCTCCACTGCTGCTGGACCCAGAATTGTACTTCAAAGGGAAAGTGATAGTTTGCAAATGACAGAACAAGGTCTTGAACATGTTACTTAGAAAATCCATTAGGCAGCAGACAGGCACTGCAGGCTTTCACAGAGCTGGGGGCTGTAGCCCTCCAGAGGATCCTTATCAGAAAGATCAGTCTGCTGGGTAGGGGCAGCTCCTTGCTGCCTTGCTCTGTGCAGATTAAGCTGTTTGTGATATCTGCCCTCCTCGCAGTTCTGAACCTGTTCCAGCTGGAGCAGCCAGCAGAGGGGACCCAGGACTGAGGAAGGAAGGAGCCAAATGGCAAAGCAGATGTTTGTATCTGAAAATGCTCAGCAGGGACTCAGTTAACCTTGACCCTGACCTGGGCCACCAGTGACAGTCCAGAACTACCTCTCCTGTTAAGGGTGCACAAAAATGGGCTTTCCAAAAGCTCATCACTCATGATTATGTAATGGTGGAGGATTGTGCATGGTGGAGAGTCCAGTCTGATGCTGGCACCAGAAAGCTTGCCCTCTCTTCCTTCAGTGCTGGAAAAATGCTAATTAACAGGTTGCTTCCCTTCCCACAAATCTGCCAGGGGCCTTCCTTCCCTCCTTCTTCTGGTTTAGGATTTCTCCTTTGCCAGTTGTGCCGAGTTCTTCTCTAGCCCTATCCTTTGCACGGGAACATGAACAGATCTTTCACATCCTGCATGCTCTGATTCACCTGCTGTGAGATGGTTGAGCTCTCCCTTGCATCCTGCTTTGGGGATTTCTGCTGGGTATGTCAGCCATCAGCCTCTGTGGTACGTGCTTTGGGGCTGTTGTGAAATCTCCACTAAGCAGAAAGGAGCATGGCCAAAGGGTTTACTCAGGCTAGTGCATGAAATAAGAAGAAACTCACTTGGCAGATGCCTTCCAGAGATGACTTCTTGTGCCTTGACTCTCATCAGTCCTATTAAGGTCTTCAGACTTGTGGTAAATCATGTGGGCAGAGGTGAGGATGATGGGAGAATAGAACTTGGGCATATGGATTTATCTGTCTTGAATCATGTGGGTAGGGGTGAGGATGATGAAATAATCAAATTTAAGCATTTGAATTTATCCTTTCATGAGATTAATTTTCCCAATGCTTTTGCTTTTCTTTCTTCTGGGTCTACATTATCTGCCTGTTCTCTGTGTTCTGCTGGCTGACTGCCTGAGGCTTTGCTACTGTGGCCTCTCTGGAGATGCTGTATTCTGCTGAATGCTGCCTTCTATTCAGATGGCAGAAACCTGCCAGTAGGTTTTGTTTCTGCTGCAGGGCCCACTGAGAGCGTCCAGTTTCTGTTAATACAGATAGGAGAGAAAGTTCCCGTAAGACAGATAGTATGGCTTCTGTTTCTGAGCATTTTGAATTGAATCTCCTGATCTTCCCTGATTATCCTATGGGGACCCTAGGTGTTATTCCTAACTGCTCTTAATCTTAGCAGCTCTTTTAGTGTGTTTTGAGGACTGACAAATTCTCATCTGATGAGAAAGGACTGAGGTTATCACCTGCAGAACTGTGTACTTGATATCTGCAAGGTGGAGAGGTCCAAATGAGCATTGGCTCCAGAGACTTTCCTAGGTTGAACACTTACTAAGAAGTAAACCACTACACTGATGTGAGGTTTTGGTGTTTCTGCTGGAAATAAGGCCTCAAAGGTGAGGATCATGCCCACTGTCGGACAAAAGCCCACGTGAGCAAGGAAATGTCCAAGCAAATGGAGCAAATGGCAAGGGCTGTTGCCCTTGGCAAGGTTTATCACGTCCTCAGCTGGCAGCGCTGACTTTAGGTTCCAAGACACTGGCTCTGGTATCTGGAAGTCACTGGATGACCTCTGAGATGTGAGTTGGACACTTCTGCAGCATCTAGACAGGATTCCCATAGCAATACATGGTTTGGTGCCAGGATTTGGGTTTGCATCTCACTGCTAGTCCTGGGGTTCTTTGGCTGTTGGGGTGACTGTGTGCTGCCCAGGTGCTTCGGGTGTTTCCTTGCTGGACCTCCTGTCTGCTGCTCCATGAGTCTGTGTCAGCTCGGCTGAAGAGACAAGTGGGCAGACAGGGAAAAGAGGGCAGTGCAGCAGGATGTGTGTGTGCCAGGCTGGAATAGTGTGGTGAGTTGCTTCTTGACTGTCTTTGTGTCCCAGAAAACACTGTGAGATCAGCACAAGTCCCTGAACTCATTTGTATTTGGAAATCATCTTCTTACAGCATTTAGCAGCCCGTACAGAGTGGGCTCCTGACAAGTATGGCCACCTTTAACGGGGGAGGCAGTGCTGACACCCTCCCTTGTTATCGGTGATGAGCAGCAGCAGGAGCTGGTGGGAGCTCCTCCCTGGGTGTGAGTGAGAGCAGGCACTGCCAAAAGAGATTAGAGCAGGGCACTGACTGCAGCGAGAGGCACGGTGGGCTTACAGACCTCTGACTGCAGCCCTTGAAATCCAGCCTGAGTCTCTGGTTTGACTTCCCTTTTGCTTATTGCCCTGGCATGACTACAATGTAATGGGCTCATGTGGTTCCAGGCTAGTGGCATTAGTGCTTTGACAGCAGGAGTTCATCTGAGAAAAGGAACAGAAGAAGCCTCTCTTCAGGGCCAAGAGAGGGTGTCATGAGAAAAAATTGACTCTGAAACCAGGACAGAGGGAAAGGGAAAAATTTAGATTGTCAGCAGACAAGGGGAGATTTTTCCTAAAGGAAAAGAAAGGGAAGGAGAGTGGAAGCAGAGTCTGATGTGCTGTGCTAAGTTTTTGACTTTAGAAGGTCTTGGAGCACTTAGCAAAGCCCAGATCTGAGGCTTCTCTCTTGCAGAATTGCTGGCAGCAGCCTCCTGACACTTCACAGTTTGGTTGTCTGCATGATGCCTGTGTATAAGATTTAGCAGCCACCTAAGAGTGGAAGAAGTACACAACAGCAAGTGAGGCAGCTTATTTTCTCCCCAGGAATATCTCCTTCCTGGAAAATTGCTAGGAAGGCAAAGGAGAATGGAAAGAAACTCTGCAAACTCCAAATAAAAGAAAATCAGCAGAGGCAGCTTCTGCATCTGGAAGCCGTTGCTGTGTGTTCTGGGGCACAGCGAGTGACTGAGTGTGCATGAGGCACGGCTGGGCTGCACCTGTCCCTGGTGGGATCACTGTGCCCTGCCTGTGTCTGCGCTGGCTGAGCTGGGATGGTGCTGACTGGGGTATGCGTGTGTATCTTCTCCATGCACACATCTACTTGTGTTCACGTGGTCTCTGCATTTCTTGCTGTCAGTGCTTCCCTTTGCTGAAATTCAGGAGATGGCAGTGATCCAGCCCATGCTTCCATTTCCTGGGGACAGATTTGCCCTGAGCAATAGGCAGGCAGTCCCATTGTGCAGCCTGACATCAGAAGGACAATATGACTGTGGATCTGCTTTTACTGTTTGAACCGAGCTATTCCATCTTCTCTGGTGGAATGTGTGGTTGGACAGCTGGTGTCTGATGCCCTGCATCTCTTTGTGCATCTCTGGAAGGTACATGCTGAGCATGGGGAGCAAAAGGGCAGCACCTCTGACACACTCCAGCCTTGGCATATTTTCCAAGGCCTGGGCCCCAGCATCCTGAGGGTCAGGAGGGAGCCCCAACCCCTCTCCTCTGTGGCAGGAGTTACCTGTGAGTTGCCAGGCTCCTGGGCATATCTGTGGGGCTGCTTTCCCTCTGCTGTTCCTGAGGTGGTACCTGCAGCTCTGACCCCCTCCCTGCGCTTGGCAGCAATCATTTGCTTTCCGGAGGTGGCTTGGTATTAAATATCCTGTCTGACACAATAATGTAGAGAAAATGAACAAATTCCATTAGCAGTTGGCGATCCCTGCAGGGTCTGCATTGGAGAGAGGACGGAGCCTGTATTTTTAGATAGAATGCAATGTAACTTACTGGCTCTCTCAAAGCTGGGGAGTAGATAACCAAGGAGGGAGAGAGGGGACACCAGGCTCAGGTTTCAACCGAAGTGCTGGACTATGGCAGCACGAAAGGGCAGGTCCGGTCCAGACGTGGCTGTGAGTATTCAACACACTTCTCCTTCATGCCCACACAGACCTCCGCTTTGCTTTTCTGCTTGCTTTCTGCTCGTAGTCTCTGCTGCTGGATGTGCTGGGGCTTTGGGAGCCCCTGTGCTGCAGGACCATGTAGAGTTTTACCATTTAATCTTCAGAGCTCCATGTGTGTCCCATGGATGACAGAGCCTGGCTGAGCTGTGCTTTGATTTTCCAAGGGTTTGCTGCCTTGTCGTTGATCCTGACCTGAGAAGCAGAGGCTTCTAGCGGTGTCTGGAGTTGGAAAAGCTCTTTGTATTCAGCCTGTTGCTTGAAGCTGTCAGCGTTTCCTCACTGGACCCCAGACAGCACGCAGAGCTCAGAGCATGAATGTGCACTTCTAAACAAAACGCTGGCCTTGCCTTCTGCCTCTTGCAGTTGATCCTTCTGTGTAAGCAGAGCACTGAGGTGCTGTGTCTCCTCTGTGTTTTCACAGCCTTCCAAAGCCCCAGCTCTGCTGTGGATCTGGGGGCTCTTCCCTGATAGGTGGGGCTCTCCTCTGAGCTGGAAGCGACAGAGCCAGCTGGCGCAGGGCCCCGCAGCAGCGCGGAGCCTGCGCGCCGCGATGGGCTCGGGGCTGCTGCCCTCCACCGCTGTCCTCTGACCTGCAAGGGCCACGGCACCCTGCCACTGTGCTAGCCTGGCCCAGCAGGGCCAGGTCACCCTGTCTGTGGACCTTTCCTCTACAGCAGAGAACAGGGCATGGCTGCCTTTCTCTGTGGTAGGAGTGTCAGGCAGAAAGGATGAGCTGGGGGAGGCAGATGGAGGAGACCAGAAGGCATCTGAGTGCTGCTCTAAAGTCCCAATTCAAATGTCTGAGATTGCAAAAAGAAGAGAAGAGCCCTGAACCTGTGTGATGCATCATCCTCCCTAATATGCCTCCACTGCTTTTGTCTCTGGCTGTGTAGCTTCCAGCTCCTGTCCAGGAGCTTCCTAATCCTGAGTGCTCCTCTGCAACCAGGCTGTGGGCAGGATGACTTGAGGTGGCAGAACAGAAGCTCTCCTAGCTTCTGGAGCTCCTAGCTTCTGACAGGAGGCCCCTTGGTCAGTCCTGATGTGAGTGGTACAAGAGGGGCTCTGATTTTCTCTTGGAGCTGAAGACAGAGGATTGTGTCCTGCACCCATGCCATGGATGTCTTGTGGCTGCAGAGAGCCCTTTGGGCAGGCACATACCAGCTCCAGTTACCAGTCCAAGTTCCCAGACTCACAGACCCACATCACTGCATTTCTACCCTGTTCTCCAGCTTCTAGTGAGCCATGCCATTGTCTCCATTTGCTGCCTCACACTGCTAGGTAGTGTTGCTGAAAATATTGCTCTGCCTTGCCTGGGCTGGCTGTGGTGTAGCAGGGAGGCACTGTCAAAAAAGAGAGTTGTGACTTTCCCAGCTGTGAGGTGCTCAGCTGGGGCCGTGCTCACCACCGTTGCTACCCAGTGACTTCTTGAGGAAGGTAGGGGTGGGGTCACTGCAGCTCCATCAGTGTAGCTCTTCCGCCCAGGCATGGAGGGGTTTCCTGGGCCAAGGGAGGCTGTCACGGTGGCAGGAGCTCCCTCCTTACTGTCCCCATAGTGGGATGGGATGAGCTGCAGAACTTCTGCCTCATTATCTGGATGCTCTTCACTCTAAGGCTAGGTCCCAGCCCTTCTTCTTCCTGTCTGATTTGGGGCACCTCAGTCTGTCCCAGCAGTTCCTGCTGTGACTTGCCTGACCTCTGCCTTTTCTACCTGGTCTGTGTAGTTACATTCTCTGCAGCTGAGCGAAGAGTTGACCCAGTGCTGGTGGTGGGGGTGAACAAGGGGGCTCTGAATTTCATGTTTTTTCTTTTTGTCCCCAAGGCCGATGCTGCGACCAGTTTCTTGAGAGCTGCAAGATCTGGGAATCTGGACAAAGCCTTGGATCACCTCAGGAATGGGGTAGATATTAACACCTGTAATCAGGTAGGTGAAACACACAGGGCTTCTGATAATATCTCTAGCTCATGTGAAAATGTGGCAGACCAGAGGGCAGACCTGGAGCAGTTGTCTTTGGGGCCAGGAGGGCAGCAATACCTATAAAGATTTGGGAAGCCTGGATGTACTGGCTGAAGCATAGCAAAGAACATTAACGGGTAAGCAGAGAGGGCCCCTTTAATGTGACAAGCAAATGGGACAATTGGAAGGAGCACAGCTGCTTATCAGAGGGCAGACGAGACAGCTGTGAAGAGCAGCACAATGGCTGGAACATCACAGGAATGGCTTTTGGGGGTTATTGCCCTTGCCTGCAGTGCTCAGGTTTTTGTATTCCTAGAAGCTGCAGTTTATCACAAGCAATGAATGCTTGCAAAATGCCAGTTGTGGTGGTTTGGGAGGTGTTGGGCAGGAGGGGCCCTGCTCATCCTGCACAGAAACACGTTTGTAAAGGAGCAAAGAGCTGCAGGCACTGAGGAATTGTTTGCACATCATCATCAGAACATTTTGTATCTGTGTAGCTGCCAAATGCAAGTGGCTGAGCCTGAATTGGGGCAGATGCTGTAGGGACAGATTCAGGGGGCTTAGGCTGAGCAGGGGGAGCAGACAGGCTGTGCTGTCACTGCTTTCTGGAGCAGTGGTGGTGCTGGGGAGGCTGACTCAGCAGGCAGCACAAGGGCACACTCATCTGTTTCAGTATCAAGTCCCCAAACCAAGTGAAGTTCAGCCCAACTGATCTGTGGGCTGTGGCAGCCAGGGCAGTTACTGGGGACAGGTTCCCACAGGGCAAGCAGAGTGCACCATGGATATTCACTCATTTCCAATAGCAAGCCTAAAAGTAGAGGGAGGATTTCTATGTCCACTGGTCCTGTAATGCTCTAGCCCAGAGGCATATGGGGTTCTGGAGAGGGCTGTGTAAAGAATTACAACAGGGTGACTCATCCACAAGCTAAAGGGGATGGCTTTGAACTTCTTCCTCGCCAAAAGAGATGGTCTGTCATCAGCTATCTCCACTGACCACCTTCAAGTCCTGTTTCCAGCAAGACTTCTGGTGCTGGTGAGGGCATTTATCACTTTGATGGAAAGACAATGGCTACAGCAATATGAGGCTCTTCTGTCAGTGATGTCTTTGCACTGGTTTCTGCCTGAGGTTAGATGGCACTTTGGGGTTTCCCTCTGAGGAATATCAGACCTGTGGGAAAGGTCCAACCTCACATGTCCTGTACAGAATAAAGAGGGATATATGTGGTCAGACCTATCCCACAGGCCCTGTATTCTTACTCAAGTTCAGAGACCTTGACATGCCATCTGATCTTCATCCCACCGATTTCACCTCCTTTATTGCTCCATCAGTGTCTTCATCATCCACCTTTCATGTTTCAAATTCCAACATGGTCCCATCTCATCCATGAGGAACTGGAGGACTGAGGATGAGTGCACCTTGCTGCAAGGACTCTTACCAGCTGGGAACAGCACCGTGGTGGCACGTGGGTGCCCAGGAGATGGTCTTTATTGAGGTGGCCAGTCCTGACAGGCAGTCCAGAGCAGGTCCCTGCTTTGGGACAGGCTAAGTGCAAAGTCTCTGTGTTATTCTGCTGGGCTGCATTTGTCACATTGCTAGCTAGTTACTGGGATTTCTGGGAATTATTTGCAGCATTTAGTGAGGAAAATATGACACTATTCAAATTACGCACATCCTGTGGCAGTTTTGGGTTGGATGAGCTGTCAAGCCAAAGCAAATGTGCAAAACAGCCTGTATTGCTCCTGGAGCAGAAATACCGATGGGCCATCAATGGAAACAATCTGTGCTTATTGCACAACTGTTTCTTACAGGTTAATGATTTGTCACAGTTTTATAACATTCAAAAGGTTATTTATGAATTAATTCTTTGCGTAAAAGGGCTTATGGGCTGAGGGGAGCAGCTCAGCATCTGTGGTCTTGCTCTCCATTTGTTGGTTACTTGAGTGTAACTGAGAAAAAGCTTGCATGTCTGTGGCCACTTATCCAACTTGTGAGCTCACAGAGGTAAGGGTGTCAGTGATTATCTGTACGGGGTTGTGTAGGTGTGTCTTCATCAAAGAAACGGGGCTTGGCCAGAGAAGATGGACTCAGTGTAGCCAGACATAGTTGGGAAGCATTTCCTTCCAGTGGCACTGTTCTGTGGGTATTGCAGCACTCCCATTTCATCTCCCCTCAGAGGCAGACATTTTGTTCTTGAGGCTTGACAGAACTCTGGAGTTGGTGTGCTGAGGAAGCCTGTGGGTTTTTAGATTTTTGGTCCTTGTGCTGCAATCAGAGTTGAGCAAAAGAATCTGTGACTCTTCATCGATGATCCTGAGCAACTGGTGCTTTCAGTGAGAAAGAGTGGAAAACCCTTTTCCAGTGTGACAACACTCTTGAAGCAGTTCTGAGTTTAACTGGAGTGTTGGGCTGGAACTGAGCCTCCCTGGGCATTTTCTGCTCCCTCTACAAATATTTAGGTGGGGATGAAGCATTTCTGTGAAGTCACCTTCCAGTCAGGAGTTGAAACACATGATTGGGAGGTGGAGTACTTGGGCAGGAGCAGGAGCCCCTCTGCCATGCAACAACACTGAGTAGGGGTGAGCAAACCCAGCATATCCACCTGGGAGAAGGGAGGGACAAGGAGAAAAGCGGCATCTGAAAATGCCTACAGGTATTTAACCTCTTTTCTGCCAAATATACCAGCCCTTTTGTTCACATCTGGGAAGTGGAAGAGGGTGTCAGAAATAATAGAGCAGAAACTGTCTTAGTAGCCTTGAGGATGCTGTCTGGCCTGGCACCCCTCCTTCTGACAGCCTGGGGATGCTAAAGGGGCACTGGCCAGTCATCTGCTCTTCAGGTTCCATGTGTAGGAAAAAGGCAAGCTAAACTGGGGCATGCACAGAGATGTTCCTGGGAAGTCACTTTAGCTCTTTGAGAGCTTCCTAGAACTGGTAGAGCTTAACAGTGACACAGCCAACACCTCTACACTCTTTGCTACAGCTGAACTCTGGGGGAGCAAAGCCCACCATGGGCTCCAGGATACTGGTGGGCAGTCTGAAAGCCAGGGAGAAGCCAGCTTCTGGCCTGGAAGCTCACAAACTACTGTGAATTAATTTGGCTGCTACATGATAAAATCATTGTCCCAAGCAGTGCTTCTCACTGCACGTCTGTCTGTGTAAATGTTAAAGTTTAAGGTTTGTATGTACACTTACACAGCAGTTGTGGTGCATCCTTGGTCTGGGCTGTGCACAAAGCTCAGCTCTGTGCTTTAGGTGTGAAAAACCTGACTATGAGAGGGGCACCCCGTGGAAAGTCACTTGAGCAAAGACAGGAGTTGACATGAGGGATGTGCCATGAGCAGGGAGGACTGAAGCAGTTCCTGTGCCTCAAGCACATGAACACTGAGCTGTGGTACCACCCATCCATAGGAAATTGCCTACGTGGGCTGCATGTTTTGCTCATGGAGAAACCTCCAGCATTAGTCAGCAACTCAGCGTTCAGTTGTGTGAAGTTTTCCTGGCAGCACGAGCTGCTTGTGGCACCATGGCTGGTGTGCTGGATGTCAGTGCAGAGCTCAAGGACAGGGCCCCCACCAGCATGGACTTTCTCCAAGCATGGGCCAAGTGCCTGCAGTCATGTCTGCACAGGAACTCAGAGCAGGGTGCTCCCCAGAGAGCTCCATCCTCAGGTGGTGACTAACTCCCCTTTCCCACCTTTGCTTCCTCCAGAATGGGCTGAACGCCTTGCACCTGGCCTCCAAGGAGGGCCATGTGAAAATGGTGGTGGAGCTGCTGCACAAGGAGATAGTTTTGGAGACAACCACCAAGGTAAGGACAAGGAAGTCTGGCCACACTGGTCCCAGCTCTGCACCCTGCCATTGCTGCCACACACACCGGCAGTAGCTGAGCAGTGATCATGCTGTTTGGTGTCAGCCCCCAGAGAGACTGTGCCAGTGGCAGCGTTGTTGGGCTGAGCCCTAGGACTAGGCTCTGGTTTAAGCACAGGCTTGGATTCTCCAGGTGGGTGGGAGGTGCCTCTCCCCTGTGAGGCCCATTGTGGACTTCAAAGGGGAGTACCATAAACCACAACATGTACTAGTCCTGTCTTATTAACACCTGCTCCGGGCTGCTGCCCCAGGGCAGCCCCTGCATCTTCCAGCACTGAGATGGTGTCAATACCATTGTCACAAGCCTGGAGAGCTCTGGTGCTCCCTAAATAACATCTTGTTCTCTCATGCATCACCAGAGCAGGTGTGGTTTTCTCTTGATGACAAGCAAGACAACGGCACAAGCAAGCAGGGCTGACAAATGAGCAGCCTCCAGCACCAGCTGAAGGGCTGTGAGAACAGGAGGAGGCCTCAGTTGGCACCTCCCTGGTGCTCTCACAGGGTTCTGGACACAGAGCACATTCTGGCATTCTGCCACACCACCCAAAGGCACAAATCAGAAGAGCCTGTGTGTGCATTTTCCAGCCTGCTCATCATCCCTTAAATCTGCTGGGATGCCTTGGCTACCGGGGTGCACACTGCAGTTTTGCCTGAAGACTGCCAGCTCAGCTCCCCAACCCCCCATCTCTCAGTGCTGAAGATGCACAGTGCCTGACAGTGCATACAGCTTCTGCTGCCAGTAACTTCATGGGAGAGATGAAATCACTCTCTTCCCTGGCCAGCAAATGGGAAGGGTGGCTGGTTGGTCTACAGCAGGGATGGAATGTGGAGTGAGAGCTGCATGGCCTTCTAAAGGTCTACCCAGCCAGCTGCTCTGCTTATATGCCTGTTAGCACATGTCAGGCTCACCTTTCTCTGGCATCCTGGGCTGCTTCAGCCCCTGAGCACTGTCCTGTGGTGTCTTTCAGAAGGGAAACACAGCCCTGCACATTGCTGCCTTGGCTGGACAACAGGACGTGGTCCGGGAGCTGGTGAACTATGGGGCCAACGTCAATGCACAGTCCCAGGTAGGGTGACCTGGTCTCAAACAGGAAGGCACCCATCACGTGTAATGGTGGTGACCTCATGGTGGGAACTGAGCTCAGCATGGGTGTTTCAGCAGCCCTTTGCAGTTTCTCTCTAGTCTTGCTCAGGAGCAAGGACTGCTCTGCCAGACTCCTGAAAGGAGACAAGAGTGCAAAGGTGTGGAGGGAGTCTGGAGGCACATGGGGACACCACCGTGGTCTCTGTTGAAGGAGTTCCTGTCAACACATACAAGCATGCTGAACTTATCCTGGGAGGACTCGTGGCTGATGCCTCCCTGGCAAAGCTTTGAGATCTCCAGCAGCCCCTACAGTTAAATACACTGTGCTTCCTTTGCTCTTTCTTCCTTGGGCCTGGTAGGGCTGTAAGCTCTTCAGGTTTGGCCTGATGGGAGAATTGTCCCTGAAGCTAGGGACAATACTGGCAGTGAGCAGAAGGCAGTGTCTGCTGGGTTGACTCTTATGAAGCATTGATTTTTTTTTCTGGAAATGTGGAGCCTTGGGCTCCATCCCTCTACTGTTGCCAGGTTTTTTTTTTTCTTTTTCACACCCACAATGGATGCTTCTGCCCCTGTTCACTGACCTGGGAATGTGGGTGTTGATGGGGGTGTAGGTCCTCAAAGAACTCAAGAAACACAAGGAAGAGTTGTGTTGATGTACATGGCCCTGTGTTTGCAGAAAGGCTTCACACCTCTCTACATGGCAGCACAGGAAAACCACCTGGAAGTTGTGAAGTTCTTGCTGGAAAATGGAGCCAACCAGAATGTAGCCACAGAGGTGAGATCCTTGCGGGGGAGCCTGTGGCCCTGCTTGTGGGGGCTACTGAGGGATGTGCTGGGTCCTGCCATGGCTCCTTGATTCTCTTGATTCTCTCCCTCTCCTTGGCAGGATGGCTTCACTCCACTAGCTGTGGCTCTTCAGCAAGGACATGAGAATGTGGTTGCTCACCTTATCAACTATGGGACAAGGGGTAAGGTCCGTCTGCCTGCCCTGCACATTGCAGCCCGCAATGATGACACTCGCACAGCTGCTGTGCTGCTGCAGAATGACCCCAATGCTGATGTCCTCTCCAAGGTGTGTGGTTTTCCTACGCTGTCTCTGGGAGCTTCCCCACATCCCCAGGGAGAACAGCAGCTTGGTATGCTGTATTTATCCATAGTTTCATCAGGGAGCATGTGTCTGGCTGGCTGATCCCTCCTTCTTTCCCTAGACTGGATTCACCCCTTTGCACATTGCAGCCCACTATGAGAATCTCAGTGTGGCCCAATTACTGCTGAACCGTGGAGCCAGTGTCAACTTCACACCCCAGGTGAGTGCAGAGTGGGAAGCTACTAGGGCTTGTGCTGCTCCAGCACCAGAGGAGGATGCTGTGCCTCCTATCCATGTAGAGTATAGCAGCAGCTGCCAGGGCATGCTGGTGATGTGGGACTATGCAGAAAGTAGTACAGATGCATGGGGAGTTGCAATTAATAACCAGCTTGGGCCTTTTCTGCTACATCTCCCTTCTGTCAGAAGCAGCCATGCATCCCTGAAAGCTCTTGGGGACCTTGTGTCCAGGCTGAGAGAAAGCTGGTTCTGCTGCTGCAGGGCAGAGCTCATAGAACCTGCAGTTAGGATGCCTCTTCCAGACCCACAGGTGAAGCCCAATCCATGAGTTGGTGCTCTCCTGCAAGCTCTCTGTAGCTTCTATCTGCAGCCTTTAGCTGCACAGCCCTCTCTTAGCTCTCTTAGAGCCCTGTTAAACAAGCTGTTCCCCAGCATTGTCCCTGTGTAGCTCTCCCTGTTCTCTCTCCATTGTTGGTCCCTTGCCTCCTTGAAAGAGAAGGGGCTGCTCCTTCTGACAGACTGTTGTTCCTCCTGACAGAATGGGATCACTCCCCTGCACATAGCTTCCCGCCGGGGCAACATCATCATGGTACGGCTGCTGCTGGACCGCGGGGCCCAGATAGAGACAAGGACCAAGGTGAGAGCACTTCTGAACACAGCCCATCTTGACATGGGCCATCTCCCTCCCTGAGCTCCTTATGCCCAGGGCTTACCCTGCAAACATCTTGCTGGGAATGGGAGGGAAGGCCTCTGGTGCACTAAGGGGATGGACCAGGTTTTTTGCTGGCACATCTAGTGGAGAGAGGAGACTGCATGGCAACAAAGATTGCCCTGGGACCTGAGGCCAGGCTCAGTTTTGCCTTATTTTGCAGACAAGTCCAAAGTTCCTGTTAGGGGTCTACCTGAGGGAACCCTGCCTTTCCATGCCATACTGAGCCCTTGAACCCTTCTCTCTTCCCAGGATGAGCTGACCCCTCTCCACTGTGCAGCCCGCAATGGACATGTGAGAATTGCAGAGATCCTCCTGGACCATGGGGCTCCCATTCAAGCCAAAACCAAGGTACCTGGATGACTTGGTGGGGCTGTGATTGATGCCAAGGTCCCAGGGCAGCACACTGGGGTAACGAGCTGTGCACAGTTGCTGGCTGGCACCCGTGGCTGGCTTGAGGCTTTTTTTGGCCTGAGGAGTGGTAAGAAGCTTCCTGCCCTATTTGGCCCTAGCCAGAGTCCTTTGCCTGAGGGCTTCATCCTTTAAAGGGACCAGTCCTGAGAAGGGGATGACCTGGGTACAGTATGCCCCATGGCAGAGCTCTTCAGGCCCTTCCCTCCACTCGACATTGCTCCTCTCTAAGGCTCAGTGAGGGATTTTGGGGCTTCTCTCTGGTAGCCCCCTGGGGAGCAAGCTGTCTCTTCTGCCCTAGAGTAGTGTCTGGGGGTGCAAGGCAGGGGCTGGGTAGGATGGCTGGAGCCCTCCTGGCCCAGCCCTGAGGCCCTGCTCCACGGTTGCAGAACGGCTTGTCGCCGATCCACATGGCAGCGCAGGGTGACCACCTGGACTGCATCCGCCTGCTGCTGCAGTACAGCGCCGAGATTGACGACATCACCCTGGACCACCTGACACCGCTGCATGTGGCTGCACACTGTGGGCACCACCGGGTGGCCAAGCTGCTGGTGGAGAAGGGGGCCAAGCCCAATTCCCGAGCCCTGGTGAGGAAGGGTGAGTGGGCTGGACCAGGGGAGAGGGAGTGTTCCTGCAAATTACTGTCCATCTGTCTGTCTGCAGAATGGCTTCACGCCCCTCCATATTGCCTGCAAGAAAAACCACATCCGTGTGATGGAGCTGCTGCTGAAGACAGGTGCCTCCATTGATGCTGTCACAGAGGTAGGTGGGCTGAGCCCATCCTCAGCTCTCTTGCTTCTGCATGTACAGTGTGGGCAACATGGCAGGATGTGATCTCCATGTTGCTTCTGCCATACCCCAGGGACCTTTCTTGGTGCTCTTTGCAGCTCAGAACCTATTTAGCCTGGCAGCATCTTCCTGAAGGGCAGGGAGATGCAGGGGAGACAGCAGCTCCCTGTTTCCTCCACACTCATCTGCCAGGCTCCTGGAGCAGACTGGGGACTCAGATTTTGCCTCTGCTGAGACCTGCCCTGAGAAGGAGGAGGGGACAGTAAGAGATATTGCCAAGGCCATAAGTCCCGTCTTGTTTTCTGGCCCCTTTCTCTTCACAGTCCGGCCTGACCCCCCTGCATGTGGCTGCCTTCATGGGACACCTGCCCATTGTCAAGACTCTGCTGCAGCGTGGAGCCTCTCCTAATGTGTCCAACGTGGTGAGTTCCACCCTGGCTGGGACTTTGGGAGCTCAGCTTATTGGGGTTCAGCAGGATACCCAGGTCCTGTACCTTCTGTTCACCTGAGCAGTCCCTGGTGCCTTCTCCTTTGTGCTGGCACGAGGAACCAGTAGGGGTTGCAGGCACTGCTTTCTTCTGTTCAGAGCAGAGGAATGACTGCAGGAAAGCATTTTCTCTCCTTTGGCCTTACCACTTTATCCTGTCTTTGGTGCAGAAAGTAGAGACTCCCCTACACATGGCAGCCAGAGCTGGACACACAGATGTGGCAAAGTACCTGCTGCAGAACAAAGCCAAAGCCAATGCTAAGGCCAAGGTAGGTACAGAGGACCTGTGTGATAATCAGCTCTGGGAACAGCTAGGGCTGGTTTCTTTGCTGGCATGTGCCCAGAGCACAGCCCCTACCAGGGGCTGTGCAACAGTGGGAGTGGGGCTGGGACCCCCTTGGCATCACAAGGAGGGACTGGTCCAGGTCTGCCCAAACAGCTTCTTTGTCACCCTCACAGGATGACCAGACTCCTCTGCACTGTGCTGCACGCATTGGCCACACGGGCATGGTCAAACTCCTTCTGGAGAACAACGCCAACCCAAACCTGGCCACCACAGCAGGGCACACGCCCCTGCACATCACTGCCAGAGAGGGGCACATGGACACAGCCCTGGCCCTGCTGGAGAAGGGAGCCTCACAGACCTGCATGACCAAGGTAGGCTGCTGAGCCCACTGCTGCAGAAGGCATCACCCAGCTGGGGCAAGGCTGGACAGGCTGGTGGCACAGTGTCCCAGTCACAGGAGGGGCAGCCTCCTCCTGTGCTGCAGCAGGTGCCAGCACTCTCTTCATCTCTGCCATCCTGTGATGGGCTGCCTTTCTCCTCAGAAAGGATTTACCCCTCTCCACGTTGCAGCCAAATATGGAAAGGTGGATGTGGCAGAGCTGCTGTTGGCACATGACGCTCACCCCAACGCAGCAGGGAAGGTGAGTGTTGCTTGTGTGGGAAGGGTGCTCTAGTACAGGGAGAGGCTCTGTCTTACCTGTCTGTACTCTCTCCCCCACTGCAGAATGGCCTGACTCCACTGCATGTGGCTGTGCACCACAACAACCTGGAGATTGTCAAGCTGCTGCTTCCCAAGGGGAGCTCCCCACACAACTCAGCCTGGGTGAGTCTGGGCTGGGCTTCCCTGGGGATGTGGGTATGTGGTGTGTGTCCAGTGCCTGCCAGTCTGGGGCCAGCACCGCCCCTCAACCCTGGCACTCAGGGAATGTATTAGGGGCTGATCACCACCAGCCTCTCTCCGTGTCTGCTGCTCATGCTTGCCTGTCCTCACAGCACATGTAGCAGGCAGGGTGCCAGGCAGTGGTCCTGTTCCAGCAGATAGGCTGTGTCAGGGATGGTCCCTGCTAGCTAGCAGTGGCTGCTGCGTGGGGAACGTGTTTCCATGGCAAGTCCTGCAGAGCAGCGCTGCGGTCTGGCAGTTTGGGAAATCACAGGCAAATGTTTGCATGCAGCTATGAAGCAGTGAGTCAGAAAGCCCACAAGCTTGTGAGAGTCACCCAACTCTGCCTGAGCATGGGGAGCATCTCCCCACAGAGCACGCCAGCAGGCGCTTGCTTCCCATGTTGTTTGCAGAAGCTGCATCCTCAAAACAGCCAAGTGGCTGGTAGTGCCAGCCCTCCCCATCTGGCACCTTCCTCCCCCCTGAGCAGGCTGCCGGCAGACATGCTGGGCAGGCACCGGTACCAGTGCCAGCCCCCGCTGCTCTGCGTCACGGACAGCCTCACGTCAGCCTGGCAGCGGGTTCTGCCAGCTGCTCTGCTCCTGCAGCGTGGCACCAGAGCAGGACTCAGGGCCCTGCAGTCTCTGCCTGAATGCTAATGCTGTGTATTGGGAGTTTAGCTCCACACCTCAGGCAGGCACATTCCAGGAGCTGTGTCTGCCCCAGCTTTCTGCAGCTCCCAGAGGCTGCGTACTGCTGCACAAATTCATGTGTAGAAAACTCCAGGACAGCCCCCATCAGTCGAATCTGAAGCAGGTGGTCTTTGAAACCACCGTGCTGACTTGGCTGGAAGAGTGGGATTTGGTATCGTGTCAGGGCTGGTTGCTGTCAGAGAGATGGTGTGAGGGCATCCCTGAGGTCTGGAGGCATCTAGGAAGGGCAGACCTGGCCTGCAGAGGCAGGGTGGTACCTCCTGTCCCTTCTAGTCAGCTTGGCAGGGCTGAGCACTGCAACAAGCCTCTCTCCCTGCAGAATGGGTACACCCCCCTGCACATTGCTGCCAAGCAGAACCAGATGGAAGTGGCCAGCAGCCTGCTGCAGTATGGGGCTTCTGCAAATGCTGAGTCTATGCAGGGAGTCACTCCCCTGCACCTGGCTTCCCAGGAGGGGCATGCAGACATGGTGGCACTGCTTTTCTCCAAACAAGCCAATGGCAACCTAGGCAACAAGGTAAGTTGTCCCAGCATGTGCTGCCACTGGAGGCAAAGAAGCCAGCAGAGAACAGCAGTCTGGGTGGCCTGGTCCAGCCTCTATGCCTCCCTCTGTTTGGGCAGCAGTACACTGTGTCAGTCATCTTGCCAGGCTGGAGACCTGACAGAGTCTCTGCTGCTGGACCTGCAGTGATGGCAGTGCCACTGTGCTGAGACCTCCCCTCTTTGCAGAGTGGCCTGACTCCTCTCCATCTTGTGGCCCAAGAGGGGCATGTGCTGGTTGCTGATGTTCTAGTGAAACATGGAGTTACAGTGGATGCAACGACCAGGGTAAAGTAGTGCATTGACCATGGCTTTGGTGAAACACATGGGGGAACTGCCTCTAGGCCTGCTCAGGGAAGAGCATCTTTTTTTTCTTTTTCTTTTTTTCTTTTCTTTTTCTTTGTGCAAGAGAGTCCCTTCTAGCAGGCATCCTTACCATTTTGCCTGTGTCCTGGGGACTCTTCCTCCTCTTCCCCCCACCTCTCTGGGGGGGGGGGGGGGTTTCTTGCCTGCTCCTATAGCTCACCTCTGTACCCACAGGTACAGTATGGTTTGAAGCCCTCTACTTTGGTCTTTGGCTCTGGGGAAGCCCCCAGATGTGTGCCTCATCCTTCATGCATGGGGGCTTGCCTGTGGATGAGCATATCCAAGCCAGAAGGGCAGTAAGCAGTGGTGAGGGCAGACTGAGACCTGATCTTGTCTTTCAGATGGGCTATACCCCACTGCATGTGGCCAGCCATTATGGGAACATCAAGCTGGTGAAGTTTTTGCTGCAGCACCAAGCGGATGTCAATGCCAAGACTAAGGTACAGAGGTGTCCTGTGCTCCAAGGACCCTTCTGCCATGCCAAACAGCATGCAGATTGATGGGGAAGTGGAGCTATCCTCATGCTCCAGGCATGAAGCATGGTGTGTGGGGCCTGGGGGCATTTCTGGGGCAGCAGACTTTCAGAAGTCATTGCAGCATCCTGTGTCCTCCCCTGCAGCTGGGATACACGCCCCTGCACCAAGCGGCACAGCAGGGCCACACGGACGTGGTGACACTGCTGCTGAAACACGGCGCGTCTCCCAACGAGATCAGCACGGTGAGTGCAGTGCTTCCCTGCACCTCCCCACTCTGTGGCAAACTCAGGCAGCTGCCCAAGCTGCCCTGTGGCTGCTGCTGACCCAGGCTTTGCTCTGTGCACAGAATGGCACCACTCCCCTGGCCATCGCAAAGCGGCTTGGCTACATTTCGGTCACAGACGTGCTCAAGATTGTCACAGAGGAAACCGACATCCCGGTGAGCCCCTGGGTACTGGGACCAGGATGCTCTGGAGGAGGGCTGGGACTGGGAGCAGCCCGGGAAAGGTCTGCAGCTGGGTGCCTAGCCCAGGTGTAAGGAGGGGGCTGCAGATAGCTGTGCAGCAGAACACTGGCTTCCTCTGACTCCGCTCTACTCCCACAGTCAGTTGGTGACAAGCACCGCATGAGCTTCCCAGAGACTGTAGATGAGATCCTGGACGTATCAGAGGATGAAGGTGAGGGGTGGGAGTTGGGTCACACCATCCCAGAGATCTGCTGGCTGTCAGTGTGGCAGGCAGCAGTCACAGGGATGGCACTGGTGTTCCAGCTGGAACAGGGTCCACCCGGGGCGGGGGAGCTATGTGGGTCCTGCTGTGGTCTTGCAGAGAAGATGAGGGAAGCCCACCAGACTCCTGAGGTGGCACCTCCTGGCCTGGGTGCTTCCCTGCACTATGCAGGAGGGATATGCCTGGATATCTCCTTGATTCCACGTCCCAGGGATTGTCCAGAGAGAACTTGGGCATGCAGAGCCCCCACTGTGCCTTGCTCAGCTGGAGGGAACCAGGTCCCAGCCCAGCTGCAGCTGGTTTGCTCCTGCACCCTCCCACCAATACCTCACTTTTGCCTCTTCTTACTTTGCAGGCACTGCTCATGTCACAGTAATGGGTATGAAATGTGTCCCCCTGCCCCAGCTCAATGGCCCATTTCACCCCATGGCCACTAACCATCCGCACGCCATATCCATCTGCTGAGCCTTGCTGCTGGTCTGGTGCTCTCTGCCAGCCCCGCCATCCTCCCCTGCCAGTCCATGTCCGTGCTGCTTGCTGTGGTGTGACTGCATGAATGGGCCTCCTCCCACACAGGAGGACAATGACTCCCTTGTCAGACCCAGGCCCTGTCCATGGCAGGTGGAGGAACCTGGTACTGTGACAAACACTGGTGTCCCTCTGCAGCTGCCCCATGCCATCCCAGGCAGAGCAGGGATTAACCTGAGAGCTCAAGGGTCTCTGTGCTGCTGTGGTCCTCTCCCCATCACTGGGGCACTCTGTCTGCTTCAGGAGGTGCTGGGCACCCTCCCACGTGGCACTGGCTAGAGCCAAACTCTGATGAGCTAGTTAGCAGGTATTAATGGGACCAGTGGTCAGCATTAGCAGAGCTCTGTGCCTCCAGTGGGGTGTAGAGTTAGGGCAGCCTCCTGCACCCCCAGTCGTGCCTATGTCCCTGTCCCAGACATCAGTGTAAGGTGTCCCTTGCAGTCCCTGCCCTGTGTTAGGTGCTGTGAGAAAGAGATTAGTGAGCAGACAAATTTTCTAATGGCTCCCAGAGCTCCTGTCCCACTGGCCTGCCACATGGGCCTTGCCCTGCCAGCAAACCCATTCTGGCAGACAGCAAAGCCCCCCCTGCGTCTGGCTGAGACTCAGGGGGCAAGTGTGTGTGTGTGTCAAGCAGTGGGAGCAGGGATGGGCCCTGGCTCCAGTCCTGAGGAGGGGTGGGGGCAAGGGCTGGATATCTGTGTTCCTTGTGCCTCTGCTTGCTGAGCCAGCTCTTGGTTTCAGAGGAAGAGCTGATTGCACCAAAGCCCAAGACACCTGATCTCAGAGACCAGGAAGGCAAAAGGGAGATACTGGAGTTCATGACCACAACGACGCTGGAGCAAACGTAAGAGACTGTATTGTGGGGAGGGTGCAGGTACAGGGCCCTGGACCAGCCTTGTGCTGGGCTGGGCTTCCTGCATAAGGCTTTGGGCAGGGAACAGATCACTGAGCCCTCACCAGCTGGCATGGCAGGCAAAGCTGGTCAGTGCTGTTCCTGCACCAGGACATGGGACTGCTGCTTAGTTTGTCTTTGTCCAGCAGCCCCAGGACTCTGTGGGGATGGGCAGGGGCTGAGGCACCCTACAACTTCTGTGTCTGTCACTACCCTCTCCTGCCAGGGTGGAGTCTCCAGCTGTCCTGCAGGTCCCCTGCATCCCACCTGAAACCGTGGTGACCAGAGCTGAGGAGACTGAGCAGGTAGGACCTGTGGAGACAGAAGCTGAGCAAGTCAGCCTGCTGCATGCACCCTCGGTGTCCCCACAGGAGGTGAGCATAAGATACAGCCTGCCATGGCCTCCCCCAGGTATTCCCTGCTGGGGCAGCTCCCCCATCACCACAGAGGTCAAGTGTGTGATGTGTAATGGGCATTGACCTGGTGGTACTGGACTGTCCAGCGAGGATTGTGTAAGGGTGGGCAGGCTCAACACCCCTAGGCCAGACCCTTTGCCCACAGAGTCTCTTCACTGCCTTACACAGCCCTCCAAAGAGTTCGATGAGGACTCCCTGATCCCCAGCAGCCCTGCCACTGAGACCTCAGATAACATTAGCCCAGTGGCCAGCCCCGTGCACACAGGGTGAGTGCCCAGCCTGTGCAGCACATGCGTGCTGTGTTCACCAGCTGGCTGCAAGGTGCCCACATGCCCATGCCTCTGTCAACTCCAGGTTCCTGGTGAGCTTCATGGTGG
Organism: Toxostoma redivivum; assembly: GCA_013397375.1. Taxonomy (NCBI): domain Eukaryota; kingdom Metazoa; phylum Chordata; class Aves; order Passeriformes; family Mimidae; genus Toxostoma; species Toxostoma redivivum. The sequence goes on along the minus strand of VXBI01007917.1, from coordinate 184,180 downwards.
ATGCTCGTGGTGGCTCCATGCGGGGCAGCCGGCACCACGGTCTGCGCGTGGTCATCCCACCTCGCGCCTGTGCTGCACCAACCCGCATCACCTGCCGCCTGGTGAAGCCGCAAAAGCTACCTGCACCCCCACCACTGGCTGAGGAGGAGGGTCTGGGCAGTCGGATCATTGCTCTGGGGCCTGCTGGTGCCCAGTTCCTCAGGTGAGCACAGCTGGAAAAAGAGCAGATTGGGCTGCCCACACTAGGGTCATCCCTCAGGACTGGAACAGATCTGGGCTCATCTGGAGTGCTTTACCATCCAGGGCAAGACCTCTGCCTGTATCTGCTTCTTGCGGCTGGCAGAGGAGAGATCCCACCTCTTGTTGGGTGCAGCATGTTTCTGGCATGGGTCATTCAAGAGTAACAGAACAGTGGCAGAAAAGCCCTGAGCAGCCCTGTCCCACCAGGGGCAGAGCCCTCTTTCCCAGAAAGAGGGAGGTCAGCAGTCCTTCCCCCAGCAGCTGCACAGCATGGGCAGGCACTCTGCTTGGGTCCATCTTCGTGCCTGGGAGTCCTTGTGGCAGCTTGTGGGTGCCAGTGGCCTTGCTCTGCTATCTGCAGCCCTGTCATTGTGGAGATTCCACACTTTGCCTCGTATGGACGTGGAGACCGTGAGCTGGTAGTGCTGCGCAGCGAGAATGGCTCTGTGTGGAAGGAGCACCGCAACCGCTACGAGGAGAGCTACATGGACCAGCTGCTCAATGGCATGGACGAGGGTGAGCGTGCCAGGAGGGCAGGGGCTGCACACCTGGCAGCTCCCTGCAGGCAGGGCTGCGGTGGCCTGGGTGATGAAACGGGGCTGAGTGGTCAGTGTAGCACAGAGGGGTGTTGAGTGACAGCCACAGGCGTGGTGAATGCACTGATGGCTGTGCTGCCTTTGCAGAGCTGGAGAGCCAGGAGGAGCTGGATAAGAAGAGGATCTGCCGCATCATCACCACTGACTTCCCTCTCTACTTTGTGGTCATGTCCCGGATTTGCCAGGACTGCGATATGATTGGCCCTGAGGGAGGGTGTTTGAAAAGCACACTGGTGCCTATGGTACAGGCCACCTTCCCCGACACTGCTGTCACCAAAAGAGTGAGGCTGGCCCTGCAGGTGAGCCTCAGAGAGCCCAGCCTGGTGCCCAGACATGATTCTGAAGTCAGGGGTGGGCAGCAAGCCTAGGCTGTGCTCCAGCCTGGGGAAAAACCATCCCTGATGCCCATCCTTGTGCTACCCACAGGCACAGCCTGTGCCCGATGAGTTGGTGACTAAGCTGCTGGGGAACCAAGCGACCTTCAGCCCCATTGTCACAGTGGAGCCACGACGGAGGAAGTTCCACCGTCCCATTGGCCTCCGTATCCCATTGCCACCATCCTGGAAGGACAATCCCCGAGACAGTGGTGAGGGTGACACCACCAGCCTACGTCTGCTCTGCAGTGTGATCGGTGAGGCTGCAAGCGTGCTCTCCATGGGGATGGGCTGGGCTGCCTCAGGGGGATGCAGTAAAGGGCACAGCTGTGGAGAAAGCAAATGCCTAGGGGATGCAGACCCTGGGCTTATGGAGAGGCAGTATGCTCACCCTTGCTTTCTGTTCCAGGAGGAACAGCCCAAGCCCAATGGGAAGACATAACAGGCACCACAAAGCTGGTCTATGAAAATGAGTGTGCAAACTTTACCACCAATGTGTCTGCCAGGTGAGTCCTGGGCAAATGTGTGCCCATCTGAGCATATCTGGTGCTCCTTGGGCCTTGCTACTTTGCCTTGCTACTTCTTTGCCTTTCCTTTGCCAGGAAAAGCCTCTTACCCCTGGTGCTGTGCTGCCCTATTCCTACATGCGGGGTGGTTTCCTCTAGCCTTGAGACCCCCATTCCTCAGCACACTCCAGGAAACACTCATGACAGCTGGGTGTACAGAAGGAAGGGGGCCATTATTTGTACTTGGGTGTGTCCCCATCACAGATGGGGCTACACCTGTGTCCAGAACTCTTGGGGCTTCCTCTGCAGCCCAGTTGACTGTTGAGGGGGGTAGGGGCAGCTCCCTGGTGCCATGCCCAGCAGCACCCCAACCCAGATCTCCTGCAGGTTCTGGCTGGCTGACTGCCCACGCACAGCTGAGGCTGTGCACTTTGCCACCATGCTGTACAAGGAGCTGACAGCTGTGCCCTACATGGCCAAATTCGTGGTGTTTGCCAAGATGAATGATGCGCGAGAAGGCCGGCTGCGCTGCTACTGCATGACTGATGACAAGGTTGACAAGACTTTAGAGCAGCACGAGAACTTCACGGAGGTGGCCCGCAGCAGGGACATTGAGGTTTGTCCCCAGCAGCATGTGTGGAGGGCATCGGGGAGAGGGATAACAAAGTGAGGGGAGACTGATGCCAGTGGAAGGGCCTGGCCCTGGCCTGGCTAGGAGAGCCAGGGTTCCCTGCCCTGTCCAGGAGCAGGAGAAGCAGCTCTGTACAGGGTCCGAGCATATTTTCTGCTCCCGGTCAGGTGGTGGAGGGAATGCCTTTGCACGTTGAACTCTCAGGGAACCTGGTGCCTGTCAAGAAGGCCGCTCAGCCCCGCACCTTCCTCTTCCAGTCCTTCCGGGAGAATCGTCTTGTCATTCCCATCAAGGTAATGTCACAGTAAAGGACTGGGCAAGCAGTTAGGGCCCTTGGCTTGTGCCAAGCCCCCTAACTGGGCTCTGGCACTCAGGTCCGGGACAGCAGCCGGGAAGCCAGTGGCTCCCTGTCCTTCTTGCGCAAGGCCATGAAATACGAGGACCTCCAGCATGTGCTCTGCCACCTGAACATCACCATCCCACCCTGCACCAAGGTCAGTGTAGGGTCTTTGGCACTCTGGTAGGAGGCAGTGAGGGTCCATCCCTTCCCCAAGTGCAGGGGACAGCCCTTGCTGTCAGCTTTCTTCTTCAGCTGCTCCATGTGGCCATGTCATGCTACTCTGGAGCTGAAGGAGAAGCAGTCATGTCAGGGCAGAGCTGCTGCCCTCTTCTCAGGCTTTTGACCCCTTGGTTTGTCGCCACTTTCACAGGGAAGCAGCAGTGAGGAGAGGAGGAGGACACTGACGCCGTTGTCTCTGCGGGAGCGATACAGCATTCTAAGTGAGACCAGTTTTGGTAGGCAGCCTGCTGGGACATTCCAGCCCACTCACTACCTGCACTTGGGGTGCCCAAGCCAGTGGAAAGGCTGGGATGATCCTGTCATGGTCACACTCACAGCAACTTCCCGTTCCCTGAAGGTTTCCTTGGTCCTGACTGCAGGGCAGGGCTGTGCCTACAGGCCTGTGTGACCCCCATGGCCAGCACCACATTCCCCTCACCACTGTGGTGCAGGGCCCTGTGCAGCTGAGCTGTGACTCCCTCTTCCCCTCCAGGCTCTCTGAGCAGCACGGACAAGGCAGACCAGAAGATGGTTGACATAGCAGAGCACCTGGGCCTCAGCTGGGCCGGTGAGTCCACACCTGACAGTTCTGAGGATGCACAACACTCCTCGGAAAGCTGACACTCTGGAAGTGTGCTGCCAGGTGTAGTGATTGCTTTGCACTGCAGCCCAGCTGTGAGCATTCCAGAGCACTGAAGTGAACCTTCCCATGGCTGTGCTCATATTCACACACATGGGTACCAGGCTAGGGCTTTGTTATGAATTGTGCATATTGCTGCTGTTCGTTGCAGCCACACATCCAATGGCAGAGCCCACACTTCTCAGCATGAGACCCTACTGCACTGGTCACAGCCAGCCTGAGCAGGGGGCTTCAACCCTTGCCCCATCCCAGCTCCTGCTCCTGCCTGTTCTGCTGTGTTCAGTTGTATGCAACAGAGTGTCTCTGCACTGGTCCTGGCTGAGCCTTTCACAATGTCTCTAGCCTTGTGGTGGGCACCAGAGGATGTGGTACTGATGTGGTGTCTTCCCCAGAGCTGGCACGTGAGCTGCAGTTTGGGGTGGATGACATCAACAGAATACGTGTGGAGAACCCCAACTCCCTTCTGGAGCAGAGCATAGCCTTACTCAACCTCTGGGCCAGCCGTGAGGGCAAGAATGCCAAGAGTGAGTAGTTGTGGTGCCCTTTTACAGGCACAGAGGTGGCAGGGCTAGCTACACAGCAGTGTGTGCATCTTCAAGGACCACTGGCTGGCTTTACAGTGGTAGTTCATGCATATCTGCCTTCCCTGCCCACCTGGAGGGTGTCTGAGGCATGGTTGTGTCTCCCCAAGTGACTAGTTTGCTGACACCACCTTCCCCCTGCAGTTGAGAACCTGTACACAGCACTGAGGAACATCGACCGCGGCGAGATTGTCAACATGCTGGAGGGCTCTGGCCGGCAGAGCCGCAGCCTGAAGGGAAGCTGGCGCTACACGGACAGAGACTACTCCCTCTCACCATCCCAGATGAATGGTGAGCCCCAGCTTCTGACAGGGAATGCAGGAGGGTCCTGGGGGCACAGTCTGTGCTGAGATTGGGGCTGGGGTCTTGCCTGACCAGGTTGCACCCACTGAGAACTGATCGGCACAAGGCATTGCTGACAGATGTGGCCTCTTCACTGGGGCTTATGCTGCAGAAAGCTTGGCTCTGTCATACTGCTTTCTCAGAAACTCTCCAGGTGCAATTGACATGAGTTCCTTATCCCAATGTACCAATGAGAGGTGTCTCTCAATGAGGGAGCTCACTGAGTCCTGGCTGTACAGCTGTGGTGGTGGTCCTGGGCTGGGTCCCAGGCAGAGTATGCCTGGATGTGGGGACACAGCCAGAGTCAGCTGTGGCATATGCTGCTGGGGAGCCAGCACATCAGACAGGGGCAGGGCTTTGTGCTGCTACAGCCCTGCACTGTGGCTCTGCCCCTGCAGTGCTGGTTCATCGCTCTCTCCCTCTCTGTCTCTCCCCTTGTTCTGTTTTCTCAAACATGCCACCTAGTGCTGCCAGGTGCGGGCACTCCTGTGGGTCACTTCTTTTCACCTTTCTCCTCTGAGCTCATCCTGGCCTCTCCTTCTCTCATCTTCCACTGCCTGTCTCCACTGTCTCCACCTCAGCTAAGCCCTCCGGGAGCTGCATCCTGCTCCAGCGACTGCATGTCATCAGGGACTACCCCTCTTACAGCTGTCATGCTTGCAGGCAGCCATCCCAGGCATCCCAGCATCTCCTCCTGCACAGTCTCATGCTCCTTCCCTCGCTGGCACTGCACTGCATGCCCCGGCCAGGCACCTGGGTGCCCATGGGTGAGGTGCCCTTTCTGTGCTAAGGGTCCCAGCCATACCCTGTGCCTTGGCTGTGGCTGGCATTCTCTGGCTGCTAGGGGAGCAGAACAGGTTCACTGCTGATCTGCAGGGGTGAAAAAATGGCTCAAAGTAAAAAAGGCTGAGCAAAACCATCTGCATGGGTGAGAGTGCCTGGCTTGGTTGCAGTTCATACAGATGTGCCTGAGCTGTGCAGATGGCCCTGGGCGATGAGACAGAACAATGGCTTGTAGCCCTGGAGACACCAACAGGGTTGGAAGGCCCTGGCTGCCTTCTGCAGGGCCTTGGGGTTGCATGGCATGTTCTGGAGCCATCCTTCTCTGCTCATGGTACTTCCAACCTGCTCCTCTGTGCTGTGGAGAGTGTTTGGCTTTGAGAGTTGGTGCCTGCCAGACTTGGCTACTTGAACTTCAGGCTAACTGCCAGCCAGCTGATGCTGGGTGGGGGCTGTGGGCAGGGACCAGGGGTCTGGTAGAGCAGAGTAGCAAAGAGGGCACTGTGTCCTGCAGTGTAGATGGGGAATCATGTGAACACCAGGCTAGTCCTCCTCACAGGAAGGAGGCAGCCCCAGGACCTGCCCAAACCAGCCCCAGGACTTGATGGGAGGCATGGCAGCATTTGCAAGGACCATGTGAAAGCTGCTGTGAGCACAGCCCTGCTCAGCCTGGCCACAGGGGGCTGTGCCCAGCATGACCATTGCTGTCCTTGGGGCAGTCATCCTCCCAGAAGCTGTTTCCCTTTTGCCCTACTGTGCCTGTGCCTGTGAGATGGCTGCTGGACATGATGCCTCTGTCTGCCCATATAGGTTACGCTTCACTGCAGGACGAGCTGCTGTCCCCTGCCTCCCTGCATTACACACTGCCATCCCCGCTGCGTGCCGACCAGTACTGGAATGAGGTGGCCATCATGGATGCTATCCCCATGGCTGCCACTGAGCAGGATGCCCTGATGGAGATGTCCGACATGCAGGTGTGGTCCTCGGGGCTCACCCCCTCGCTGGTGACTGCTGAGGACTCCTCTCTGGAGTGCAGCAAGGCTGAGGACTCGGATGCCACAAGCGAAGGCCGGTTCCCAGGGCAACTTCTAGCAGATGCTCATGGCCCAGACCACATGGGCTCTATGGACCTGGTTGAGGATGACACAGTGGACTCAGATGCCATGAATGGCCTGATTGACCTTCTAGAGCAGGAGGAGGGGCAGAGGCCAGAGGGGAAGATGCCATCTGGTGATCATCAACCAGGGACTGGGGAGCAGGACCCGGAGAGTGAAGTCTCTTTTGTTTCAGTTCAGCAGAAGGTGCAAGCCAGGATCATGACATCACCTACCTTTAGCCATGCTGTGGAGAAGAGTGCAGACAGGTACTGCAGCCTGGGGCACCAGGGTGACCATGGTAGGGGAGCACAATTGCTTTGCCAGCTACTGCCCTGTGCTGGGCCAGCTGCAATAATCTCCCTGCTTTGCTTGCTTCCCTGCTGGTCTCCAGCTCTGGAGCCCAGGTATCTGCAGTACCTAGAACAATGGTTGGCCCGAGTGCCTCATGCCTTTCTGGCAATGCTCTGGAGGGCTCCTTGCAGAGCACCTGGAAGGGACACCAGGCTGCCAAGCCCTGCATGTAGGTTGTACTTATGAGAGCTAACCCTAACCTGGGCTGCCTCCTCCCACATTCCCAGTGGCACTGGACCCATGAGGTCCCTGGCAGCACCCAGAAATACTCCACAGCGCTAGACCACACTAGACCATGAAAGCACAGCATGCTCTTGCCTCAGACCCTGGCAGCCAAGCTATGAGGCTGTGGGATGGGCAGGGAGCATGGCATAGAGATGGCCTGTGCCTTTTGTGCACCTGTGTGTTTTGTGCTGCTTCTGCCGGGCGCCCAGCAGTGCCGTGAGCTGGGGAGTGGAGCCAGTGCCCGTGGGGTGCAGGCTGCGCTGGTGTGCCTGCTGGAGCTCGGCTGGTGCTCAGGGTGCAGCACTCCATGCAAAGCTGACTGCCTCTCTCTCTCTGTCTCTCTCTCCCTATCCCTGTCCCTCTCTGGTGCCCAGGCTGAGGGACTGGAATGCAGAAGGCTCCTTTATCTCCTGCCTACAGGACCTGACAGCGGGCTCCTGGCAGGAGGGAGTCACCCGAAGGCTGCTCCCAACGCACACCACAGCCTCCGGGGCACAGGGCCAGGAGCAAGAGCAGGTCCTGATGCCAGCCATGGAGCTGATGCGGGTCAGCTCTGCAGAGGACAGCGACTGGCAGCCTCAGCACCCCACAGGTGGCTGGCAGGAGGAGGCCGACAGCCGCTTCTTTGGGCAGGTGAGGGTAGAAGCAGGGGACTCAGCCCTGCAGGAAGTGGTGACCCTATGGACAGCCTTTTCTAGAGTCTGCTGCAAGGCCAGTCAGGCAGACCAGGTGCTAGCTCCTCAACTCTTCTGGCATACGTCCTGCCCCTTGGGGTGCCTCTCAGCTCAGAATAGCCTGCTGTGCTTGATACCTGAGCTCTTGCTCTCCATTTATAACCCAGTCACCCTCCCAGACTTGTTCCTTATTGAGTATCTGCCCTGGCTGCCAGCCCAACAGCCTGCTGGAGCCAGAAATAGAGTTGGTCTAGGGGCCAGGCTGGGTGGTGGGCTTGATGTCATGGTCACACAGAGCCAGCAGGTACAAGGTGAGGGCAAGCACCTTTCCCCAGCCCGGGCATGCATAGCCATGCCGTCAGCACGGCCATGCTCGGAGGTGGCTGTTCAGCTCTGCCGTGTGTGTTACCTGAGTCACGCGTGATTCCAATGACACCTCAAACCCTGGCTTTTGCCCAGGGCTTCATTTGTCCTGTGACAGAGGAGTGCACGCTGCCCTCCCAGCGTAGTCAGGAGGACAGGCTGCTGGGCAGGCTGATAGAGCAGAGGGACGGAGCTGTCCCGGGCAGGCGGACAGAGCAGAGGGACGGAGCTATCCCGCTTGCTGCCAGGGGCAGCGCTGGCCACATGACTTCGGGCGAAGCTGTTTGTGCAAAGGCCGCCCCACCTGCCCGCTCCCTTCTCGCCGCCCACAGCCAGCAGAGCTGCGGTGACAGCCGAGCTGCGGTGACAGCAGCTCCGGCGGAGCCGCAGGGCATGGCTGGGCTCTGACAGCGGCTCCGAGCCGCGCACACGGGCGGCTGTGCGTGCCCAGGCACGATGTGGGCTTTCCTGGGCCAGCTGCTGATCGCCCTGGTGCTCCTGGCCTTCTTCCTGGTCAGCTGCCAGAACGTCATGCACATCGTCAGGGGCTCTGTCCGCTTCCTGCTCAAACACGCCCATCGTGAGCTGGACAAGGAGCTCGGGGAGAGCCCGGGGCTGGCGGATGACGAGGAGGCTCTCTCGGCCAGAGTCGTCCGCCGGCGCGTCCTCCTGAAGGTAACGAGCGGGGAGCTGCGAGCAGCCCCAGGGCAGATGAAGAGGAAAGCAGTGAAGGGTCAGGGCAGGGCGGGACACGGAGGCTTTGGGGTGCATGTCAGGTGCGTTGTTCTACCTGCGAAACAACTCCCCTCACCGCCCTGACGTGCCCTGATCTCCCTCCGGTTCCCGCAGGGGAATGAAGCCCTTCATCTCCCTGGAGAGCAGGTGACTGAGGAGCAGTTCACAGATGATCAAGGCAATATCATCACCAAGAAGGTGAGTGATCGGCGGCAGGATACGGGCAAGGGCATGCAGCCTTTCTCTTCTCCCCTCCACCCCTGTAGCCCGGGGCCCATGAAGGGCATTCGCGTCCCGCTGTCTTCGGTTACAGTCACGGCACTTCTCCAGCTCATGGCACAGAGGCTGCACACCACGTGCAGTTTCGGGCCAGACTGCGTGAGGAGGGAGTCATGGTGCCCTGGGGCTAGCTGTGACACTCAGCTGTGTGGGTCTCCACAGATTATCCGGAAGGTGGTGCGTCAGCTGGGCCCTGGTGACATGGGTGACAGGCAGGAACAGGAGGAGCTGATTCTGGAGGGCTCCCTACAGGAGCCCCAAGACCTGGAGGCTGAGGATGATCACTTCATGAAATACTCCATCTTGCACCGGGATGGTCTGGGCGCCAAGGTACAGTGTGGCTCATAGCCCTGCCTCACAGGCAACCTGCCTGGGCTGGCACCAGGACTCTCAGGACTTCAGCAGGACTCTCGGGCTCTGGGACAATGTCACCCTCTGTCCTTTCTCCTGCCCTGCACTCCTCTCCTGTTTCCCCGCTAAGACTTCCAGGGGTAAATCTTGCCCACTGCACCAGTCTTCTTGCTTGATGTTTTCTGCCTGTCAACTGACTCTGCCTTTCCCTCTCCTGTCCTCTTCTCTATGTCTGTCTGTTCACCTGGGTGATGTCCTGCTTCCTGCCCCTGCAGCTTCCTCAGGAGGAGGTGCGAGTGCGTGTCCCGAAACCAGAGGTCTCTGGGGGCAGGATGGGGGCTCAGATAGTGAAACGAGCCAGCCTGAAAAGGGGAAAGCAGTGACCCCTCAAATGGCCTCTTTTGAGGTAACCCTGCGCTTGCTCTTCCTTCTGTCCTGGCTCTCCATGCTGCTGCCTGCACTGAGCTGCTGGTCATGCACATTCTCCTGGGGGAAGCGTGGCAGGGCTGTGCCCAGCTCCTGGCCTGCAGAGAGGGTTTGCTGTGCTGCAGCAAAAGACTGAGGGTGGGCATCAGCGTGCCCCTGCTGATTACCTGCTCCTGGGTGCTGTTGGCACAGGTCTGCAGCGATGCTCCAGCGAGCTGTGTGCGCAGCACCCCGCTGCAGCCACAGTGCCCAGGGCTGCACTGCTGTGACGGCATCCTGGCTGCTCGGGGTGATGGTCCCCAGTGACAGGGCCACAGAGTTGTTACTCCTGGTTACGCTGGGCTACAGAGAGAGGGATGGTCTTTGTCCAAAGTCATTACAAGGGCTAGGTTGCATTTGCATGGGGTCTGAGCAGAACTAACCCCTCCGTGCATGAGCACTAACTGTGCAGCCTTGTGGCAGATGAGACCAGCCCTTGGAGCTGGTGCCTTGGTGCCCCCTTCCCAAGGGGTGCAGCTGGGCACTGGCAGAGCTGTGGGTCAGATGAAGGGTGTCCCGGTTCTGTGGGGCCATGGCCTACTGCCTCTGCTCACAGCACTGTTCTGGGAGATGCAGCTGCTGCCTCTGCCAGCCATGCAGAGGAAAGCATTGAGGTCTGCTGAAGCCAGGATGAGGACAGGGCACTGCTGGGGAATGTTGGGGCAGTAGGGGTGCAGGAGTGGCAGGTGCAGGAATGTGACACCTGTAGGGGCTGACAACAGGGCACCCGCCTTTGACCTAGGACATTTCTTCCATTGACCCCCACCGAGCTCAGAATGGCCCTTTGTGCATTCCCTGATTCCCCTGCCTTCCCTGTAGAGTGGGACTAGACAAGGTTGAAGGCAGGGTGCTTGGCACAGCACACTTGAGCCTAGCTGCATCATTTTTCTCTGCGCACTCACTGCTGGGCTGACAGTGCAGCACTGGGGGAAGGTGTTGTGTCTGTACTCCTCAGCTGCCCAGCACTGCCTCCTGATAGCAGGCTGCCAAGCAGGGGCAGTTGGTCCTCTGCACTCTTTCCACTCTAGTGGAGAGAGTTAGTGAGCACTGTGTGTGGAAGTCAAGAGGCTTATGCTTGTGGGCACATGTTCATGCAGACTCTGTCCCCATCTGCCTGCCCCACTCCCCAGACAGTCCCTGCTTCTGCTTCTCTCTGGGGCACCACTCCTGTTGCTTTGCTTTTACAATTTTCCATTGTGTGAAAGTGGCCCAGGGTGTGCGCTGGGGAAGGTCTTCCTCACTGCTGAGAGAGTGGGGTGCAGTCAGTCACCCTTGTTGAGGTGGGGGGCTCAAGGCTGGCCTCCTCCATCCCAGATCCTGGAGCAGGCCTCCCAGCTCTACCCCTCCCAGTCCTTCCCAGTGCCACTCGCAGTTGGTGCAGCTCAGCCACTGCTTGCTGCTCTCTGCAGATGGAGCAGCACCATCAATACATTGATGTCATTGCTCCTAGTTCCAGGCCTGCCACTTAGTGGTGCTCTGTCACTGTCTGACACCCTTCAAAACTTGTCGTATGGTTGCTTGGCAGCATGGATGCAAGTGGGACAAGTACAGACTTCCCAGCCATGTACTTGGCTGCCCCCACCATTTATCCTGGACGTGCCACCATGAATGCCTGGTAACCCCATTTCTGTGTCTCTCTGTGTCTCTCCAGGATCACACCTCAACACCAAACCACTGAACTTCACACACGTTCTGACACATACCTGAGAAGAGAGGCAAGGAGAGCAGAGAGTGGAGGGGAGCAGGGCTGGCTGTACATGTTTCTATAGGCTAATGGCATGATTTCTGTATGAGACATACTTACCGTCCTATCCGCATGACTGACTGACTGCAAGACGCATGAGCTACAGTACTTAAAACTGACGAGGGGCCTCCATCCCTGCCCCACTGCTGCCAGGAGCCCAGAGACAGCACCACACACAAGGTGTGTGCTCTCAGCTCCTTTGGGAGGCAGGAGCTGGAGTAGAAGAAAACAAGAGGGAAAGAGATTCCAGCTCCGTGTGATTGCGTGTGTAGATGCATCCCCACGTCTGTGCTCCAGCTGCAAGAGGAAAGCTGGGACAGCATGGCGCTGCTCAGCACGGAAGGAGAGGTGCTTGACTTCCCCCGCAAATGCCTGTGCTGCCTCTGCTGGACTTGCTTCTCATCCCTCCCTGTGAGTGTTGGGTTTTGGGGAGGACAGCAGTGGCCAGAGGGTGCAAGGGGAGGCTGCAGGGAGCACAGCTGCTCTGGGTGGAGGGATTGGTGCAAGGCTGCCCTTCCTCTCCCCAGCACGTGCAAAGTCTCCCACCAGGACAGAGCTCTGGGCTGAACACTGAGCTCGTTGCTTATGTTGAAAGTGTAAACTGTACAGCAATCAGCCTTGTGTATATGAACCAATAAATACTATGCAAACCCCTAGGGACACTCTAGCAGTATGTACAAAGCACTAACAGCTCTGCTCTCAAATACCTCTTCAGGCTGCAGGATGGGCAAAGCCTTTGGAATATGTGAGCAGTTCTGGTGAATGGAGCAGGAAGACTATAGGAGTGAGAGGGCAGCAGCCCACCCCTGTCCTGTGCCCCTCTGCCTGAGCCTAGCCCCTTCCTGGCCTGAAGAGGGGGGGCTAGAGGTGCAGTCCCATGGTCCAGCCCCAGTTTGTGTTGGCTCCAGCTGGTTTGAAGCTGTAGGCCTGCATTGAGGTGCTTGGGGCCCAGGGAGGATGTACAGTGAGAGAGAGCAGTGGGTGCTTGTGCCACACGTGGGGTTGTGCCTAGCTCTACTCAGCACAATATCTGCTCAGGAGATGAGCCAGGAGCTAGCAATAGCCAACAGCTGTGCAATATGCACCCCAGGTAAGGGCTTTGCAGGGACCCTGGCCTCCCTGCAAGGGGGGTTATAGCCCTGGATAGTGACCCTCCTGGGACCAATCCCAGAGACATGGGGCTGCTGCCCCAGTGGCTGCATTTTCTCCAGGTGGAATCTGCTGTGACAGCAGCCTGAGCCCTGGGGGCTGGAGCAGCCTCAGACCGGCTGCTCCAGCAGGAGAGCCGTGCTGGGCAGAGCTGCCCAGGCAGCTCAGTCGGGCAGTAGATTGAACTTGTTGTAATACTTGACCCCAGGAGTGCTGGTGGCACTTGGTCCCAAGTCCCTGACCCTGTCCTTTACCTGACTGATGAGGGGACCTGGCATTTGTAGCACAGTGATGTGGGGACCCCTTGCTCTTTCTCCTGGAAGTGGCCATGGACCTGCTTTGCAGAGTCTGAGTTTGTTCTCTGTGCCAGGTGCAGAACAAGCGCACCTCCAGCTTCAGGCCATGTGATGGTGGCCTTGGCAGGGCAGCCCTGCCTTTCAGTGGGTACACGTCTGCTGGGAGAGCCCCTGGCTGCCCTGTGGCAGAGAAGAAGCCTTGCTGCAGCAAAGCAACTGACCCAGCTTAGCCTTGGAGAGCAAAGCAGTCCCCTCCCCACCCCAAAGTGGAGCCATATAGGCACAGACTCTCCATCCATCACCCTTGCTGCGTACAATAACCTCCCTAGACCCACTGCAACAGCTGACTCTGTAGCATCACCCTAGAGTTGTGTGTGGGTACAGTGCTTTGGCCTTGTGTATGCTGTAGGGAATGTGCTGTGCTGCAACCGTGCCAGGCACCTACAGTGACATTGCTTCGCGCTCAGATTGCTTGTAGGGCTGGTAGGGGGAGGCTGCACCCAATATTGAGCCTAGAGAATGCTGCAGTCTGCACACTAGAAGCTTTTTAGAAGTTTTAAAAATAACTTTTATTTTCTTTTTTTAATTGTTATGGAAAAAAGCCTTTTGGATCTCCCTGTCTTAGGCCCTGATGTATAGATCATTTCCCTGTACACCAGCTATTAATTAATAAATAAATCAACACAAACAGCGTCTCGTCTCTGCTTTTCCAAAGGTGGGGAAGATGGAGAGCCCCGGGGCGGGTCCCCTCTTGCCGGGAGGGCGAGGGCAGCCGTGGGAGCGGCGGTTTCTTGTGCTCTGCCATTCCTGGGAAGGTGAAGGGAGCAGGAGCGTGCGCTCGCCCGAGGGGCTGCGGCGGCTCCTCCCGGGCTGGGCGAGCGGGGAGCGTCCGTGCAGCCGGTGCCCCTGGTGGCGCCAGCACTGCGGGGGCTGTCCGGGACAGCGGCGCTGCTGAGTCCGGGCCGAGAGGCCCCGCCGAATGCCCCGGCCCGCCCAGCGCTGTCCAGCGCCCGCGCCGCCCCGCGCTGCGGGCCCGTATCCCCATCGCACCCCGGCCCGTCCCATCCCATCCCGACCCATCCCCGTGTCGTGGCCCGGCCCGTCCCGTCCCGACCCATCCCCGTGTCCTGGCCCGGCTCGGCCCGTCCCTGCCGCCGCCGCCGCCGCCGGTGTTCAAAGCGCAATTTGTCTGGGCCGGACCAATCGCGCGCTGCCGCTGAGGCACAGCCAATGGCGGCCGTGGCCGCCGAAGTCCGGCCAATAGGCGCGCCGCCCGCAGCCCGCCGGCCAATGGGCGCGCGTTATTCTAATGGAGCTCGTCTTTATCAGAGAAATGTTGGCGCTGCCCAAGCCCAAGTTGAGGGTCCGGGGCCGGAGCCTCTGCGAAGTCACCGGGCGCTCCCCGGGCTGCCCGCGGCCTGGCCCCCGCCGCGATCCCAGTGCCAGCCGGGCGCCACGGGCCAGGGCGGACTCTGGGGCTCTGTAGCCCCCTGGCCAGTGGTAATGGGCCAGCCATCGCACCTCCGGGGTTCCGGGCTCTGAGGGCCGCCTCTCTGCTAGAGCCATGGATGCCAACCTGCCAGGCACCTTTCTGCTCAACGCCCCCTCGCTGGGCCCCTTCCCCGAGGCCAAGGCGCCTGTTTGCCAGTACTCAGTGCAGAGCTCCTTCTACAAGCTGGGACCCCCCGGCCTGGGCGCCCAGCTGGCGGCTGGCACCCCCCACGGCATCTCGGACATCCTGGGCCGGCCCGCGGCGGCGCCGAACAGCAGTCTCCTGCCTGGCTACCCCCACGCGGGCGGATTTAACGGACTGAGCTCCCCGGGCGTCTATTACGGGCCCCAGGTGGGCGCTCTCCCCAAGGCCGGTGGCGAGTACCTGCCGCGGGCACGGAGCTGCTGGGCGGAGGCGGCCCCGGAGTGGCGGGGCGGCCGGCAGTGCGGCGGCCGTAAGTACCGGGCTCGGAGCGGCTGGGCGCTGGGTGGTGACGGGCACCTTGCGGAGTCCTGACCTGTCGGCTCTAGGGCAAGGGCACGGCGCAGGCTGTGTCTTCTCCATCGCCCTACACGAGGCACGGCTGGTTGGCCAGCAGGCTGACCCAGGACAGTGGGAAAGACCCCAGTGCCAGAGCTGCCGGACCTCAAACTGTCGCAGAACTTTTGGCTCAAGGGCAGGGGCAGCTCTAATGACAAATGCTAATGCTTTGCCCCCAGGCAGCCACAGCTGGCAAGGGCAGGCAGAGCCCTCTGACTGACAAGAACTGCCTGTCTCTCAGCCAGCCTCACTGGGGGTCAGTGCCTGGTTTAGTTCATGGCAGAGACAGGCAGGATGGCCAGCCCCTGAGCCCTAGGCTGGCAGCACTGCCTTCCTGGTGGAGAGCTGTCAGGGGAATTGCAGAGCATGTTGCTGCTGTCCCGGGGGTAGGTAGGATGGGTGCATCCACTGTCCCATGGGAAGCCCCAGGAGGCTGGGTGCAGCTGCTCAGAACTGCAGCTCTGGCCCCGTTCACCCCTTTGCAGGTGATGATTTTGGAGCAGATGGGTTAGGCGCTTTGGCCATCTGCTCCTGGCACAGCTATGAGCCAATGACCAGCTCTGCCTGTCTTCTGCCATGTGTCCTGCAAGGTGTGGGGCATGGGGGCACAGTGTTCCCAGCGCTGCATGGCTCTGGGGTCAAGCACTGTTGATAGCAGCCCTTACCCTCTCACCACAACCACTTAGCACTGTCCTTGATCGAGAGGTGCCTAGCCCAGCTCTGGCTGTGTGGGACCTGAACAGTGGGCAGCTGAGCCTTCCTGGGATGGGGCTGAAGCCCTGAAACAGGAATACAGTCTTAATTTGGAGGGGAGCAGGTGTGGAGGGACTGTTTGGTCACTGAGGGCTGGTGAATGTGGACAAGGGGAGAGCTGTCCAGAGTTTTGGGCTGCCAAGACCTCACCCACTTCTCTCTTCTTCTCCTGTAGCCCCTGCTCACTTGGCTGACAGCATCCACAAGAAGAAGCACACACGCCCAACCTTCACAGGACACCAGATCTTTGCTCTGGAGAAGACTTTTGAGCAGACCAAGTACCTGGCGGGTCCGGAAAGAGCACGGCTGGCCTATTCTCTTGGCATGACTGAGTCTCAGGTGAAGGTGAGTATTGGTCCCTCTGTGGCATGGGGTGTGCAGCATGTTGACTGCTAACTGAGCTGGGCCCACGGGGCAACAGGTCTGGTTCCAGAACCGACGGACCAAATGGAGGAAGAAGAGTGCCCTGGAGCCCTCCTCATCCTCGCAGCGGGCGGGGGGCTCTGGCGGAGAGCGGGCGGCCTCTGAGACCGAGGACGATGAGTACAACAAGCCCCTGGACCCAGACTCAGACGACGAGAAGATCCGGCTGCTGCTGAGGAAGCACCGTGCAGCCTTCTCAATGCTGGGCCTGGGCACACACAGCGGCTGAGCACCAGCACAGCCTGTCCCTCTGGGCCGGGGAGGGACTGGCCCCGCCACCTCTGTCCTGCCAGGGATGACTCCCCTCAGCAGCAGGTGCCTGGCTGTTGGGATGGGATGGCTGACAGCCTGATGGGGAGCATGGCTTGCAGGGCTGGGAGCAGCACACGTGATAGCATCAGGTGAAGTTGTGTTATGGGCATTGATGAAATAAAGGTCCCAGTCAAGTCCCAGCACTTGTTTTGTGGGCACGTGGTCCAGGGTGGCCTTGTGAGGCTGGGCCAGAGAAGGGGTGGGGATAGGATGTGCGGGGTAGGGTCTGCATGCCAGGCAGAGGCAAGGGCCATGCTGTGGTGCTGTGTGTGGGGCAGGAAGTGCCCAAAGAAACAGGGGAGCCCTGGAGATTTTCACAGGGTTTTCTCTGGTTTGGGTGTGTACCAGCAGCAAGAGCTGCTGGTTCAAAAGTCACTCATTGGGGCCTCTTATTGGAAGCTCTTAGCAGCAAATAAATATAATTTATCTTAACAGTGTGAGTGAGAGCCCATTCACCTGTCGGGGCTGCAGGATTGATGTGGCATCAATAGCCCCAGTGTGTTTGCCTGCCAACCTGTTGGGCCCCCCCTGCTCTGTGCTGCACCCCTGTGCAATGGGGGCTGCACATACAGACATGTGTGTGCACATGGGTCTGCACACCCCCTGTTCTGCCTCCCCGTGGCTCGCCAGTGGCATGCCAGCCGTGGGTGCTGTGCAGGGCCAGCTGTCCTTACCTGCTTAGGACGCCAAAGGAGCTCCAGCTGGCACAGGCACAGCGCTGAAGGCCGGGCAGTTTTTCAACCAAGAGCCAACTAAGTGCCAGCCAGGTGTGAGCAAACACGTGGGCTGTGTCTTGGAAGGAAATCAATAGCAGATAAGGTACTGCCGGCCCATCAGGCACTGATTAGCAGTATGGCACAGGCATGGAAGGGGTAGGAATGGGCCTGGTGAAGGGATGCCCTTCCCTGCTGCTGCAGGCAGTACCTGCAATGGGCTGGTGGCCCAGTCCATGCCTGGGACAGCTGAAGCTCCTGAGCACTGGGATCTTTCAGTGGCCCTGAGCACCAGCCTTGTGTGGGGCTGCAGATCATTGCTGACCAACCTGCCAAGGCCCACACTTGGCTTAAAACCCTCTCCAATCCCTCACTGGGCTGTGGGCCCTTTGCAAGGACACCTAACTGCTCAGTGCCCACTTGTTCAGAGCTTAGGGGACTACTGTCCTTGCACAGGTCCCTGTCCAGCTCCTGAAGTGAGCATGGGGCTTTTAATGCTCCTCTCTCAGCCATGCAGCTCCTCCACTGCCTCCATGGGACGGAGGCTGGGCCGGGACAGAGCTAATGGACCCTTTGCAAGGGTATGGGATGGCAGCTCCCATGGGAGCATGATGCACAAGGCTGGTGGAAGCGACAGTCACTGTCTGTGGACAGAGCCAGCGCTCAGCAGGAGCAGGTTCCACATGGTGGGAGAAGTGAGGGGCTGCTGGTGGGATATTTTTTTAACATTTTCTAGGCTGCCCAGCTTGGCTGACAATTTTTAATGTACTAACTGCCTGGTCCAGTGAGCTGATTAATTGGTGCTGTGGAGATCAATACAAAACAGAAAATTAAAACAATTTTAAAGTGATTAAGTAGTTTAACACCTGTCTGATGCCACGTCAGGGCTGGGAGACAAATAAAGCAGGTGGCAAAGGGCCTGCTGTAGCCAGGGAGAGTGACAAATGGCTGCTGCAGCCTGGCTGCCCCGTGTATCCCCACATTGAGACAGGCCCCCAAACAGTGCTGATCCATACAGGGCCCCAGGACTGACACCCTCTCCTCCCAGTGCTGCCCACTGTGGCTCCCACTTTCCCACTTTCCCACTGGCTGCTGTGGCAGAGCGATGCCCCATCAGTGCTGAGCTCTGCACAGGAGCAGGCAGCAGTGAGCACAAGCTTGCCCAGCCTGTGCCTCGTGCCAGGCAGCCCCAGGCTGTGTGGGCAGAGCCGGGAGCCAGGGGGGTGCAAGCGCAGGCAGGCCAGCCTGGCAGGCAGATGGATGGCAGCTCCACTTCAATTCTGCATCCCTTTTCTCCCAGACAAACCCCGTCGGATTTTCATAAATCAAAGCGCCACACTGTTTAATAAAAATTTATTGACTTACAAGTGATTATTTATCAAAAGGCCATTAATAGCAGCTCCGGGAATGATGTGCTACTGGGTGGTGCGTGGAGACTAATAGCAAATCAATGCCAGCATCCGGGCAGAATGCATATGAGGGCTCCTGGCCCCAGTGGGGTGCACGGCTGCTGCAGCCAGAACCAGCAGCCCCTACCCCACGGGCCGCCCAGTGCTCCCCCCCGGTTATTTATTGCTTACAAATGAAATGATCGATACTTTTAATCTAGAGCTAAATTTATTAACTTTCTCATCGGATAGAGACATATTGACTGGGGGCATGGGGTGGGAGAGCCAAGGAAAGATGGATGTGTGCCTCCTAACCTGTCCAGCCAGCTCCTTGCTTGCTGTGGAGCGTCCTGAATGCTGCTGGGGATGGTCCCCAAGCACAGCAGGATGGCTGGAAGTCCTGCAAAGCTGAGGAGGGTTCTGCACATCACCATGGTGCAGGGACAGGGCACCCAGCTGCAGGCTGGAGACTTATGGGCACCTGCAGCTGGGTCCAAGGCCTGAGGACCTGGCAACAGGGTGAGGGAGGCCTGTGGCCTTCAGCAGTGCCTGAAGGAAATGTCCATACCACCCCTGGAGAGCAAGGCTCTGGGGACACAGCCCTTGAGAGGGCTCAGGAGTGGCTGCTGAACGGGGAGAAGTGAAGGAGAGCCTGGAGACCCTGCCTGGGCAGCAGGGAGCAGCCAGCAGTGATGTCCGTGTCCCCAGCAGTTGTGTCCCTAGCTGCAGCACACAGGGAAGGGCCACCCACAGTACCCAGCAAGCACGGCACTGCCCATGGCTCACTGTGGCTCCCTCCAGGGCTCATCAGACCACAGCACAGTGCAGGGGTCTTCATCCAAATGGCCCTGAGCTTGCAGCCAGCAAAGTTCCATCAGGCACATTAAAAAAAAAAAAAAGCGCAGGAAGATTCAGATTTAAGGCCACTTACACAGAACAGCTGTCCTCACCTGGCATAGCAGATGCCCTCCCCAGCAAACATTTGTACTTGAGGTACAAATGAGGCACTTAAGAGTGCTAGAAAATGCAAGCAGGCTTCAGTAGGTAGCAGTGGAACAGATCTTGCTTGTAAGAGTAAAGAACCCCGTTTAAGTGCTCAAGTTTGTGGGAATGTAAGGAAAATGGGACAGTACATGGGACAAATGCTCAAATGCAAGTTGTTTTACTGAATAATTTACTTGCAGAGCAGAAAGGGGCACCACCTCCAGCACAAGATTTCAGTTTTTTTGCAACAAGTTGATACTATGCATGTGTGAACATGACAAGGTCAGATACCATGGTCTCTCTCAGGAGACATTTGAAAAGGGATTTGCTACCCTAACCATGAAGTCTTGGGCTCTCCTACATACCCTAGGCTGTCATGATAGCACGTACAGATTCCTCAGGAGCCCCACCTGCCACTGCAGTGACACCTGGTACCCAGGGGACAGGAGTTTCCAAGGAGTATGATCCTTACTGCAGCAGGAGCAGAGAAGTGGCTGGTACTGTAGAACAGTCTGGGTCAAGCTGACAGGAGGGTGGCAAAAGAAAAAGATTTCTCCTGGAAGTGGATCTGGAAATGGCCTGAGACCACATTCTGCTCCTAAGGGGTTTATGCCTCACACAGAAGGGGCACAGGCTTATGATGATTCCCTTGGTTGTCAATGCAGCCAATTTCAGCACAGCCACCAGCTTTTGTGCTCTGGGAGGCTTGTGACTGACACACGTGCACAACACACCAGTCCTTCCCTGGGGCCGGACACACCAGATGGAAGCACAGGACACCGTAAGAGTTTCATTTAATACTGCCCCTGCAAGGGGCTTCACTGTAACAGTAACAAGAAGGCATCTTTGCCATGAGCTGCCAAAGGCCTAAAGACTCCAGGCAGCAGTAGTGCCTCCGGGAAACAACAACCAGAGGATGAAAGAGCGAGTTCAAGCAGCTCTGGAGTAGCCCAAGTCCAAAGATTCAGAGTTGCTCCAGACAAGCCCTGGCTGGTTCTGGAGGCTTTGGCCAGCCCCCGTGGCAGTGCTGGAGGCAGCAGACTCAGGAGCGGCTCCGGTCTTCGTGGCTGCCTACAATCATTTTGCTGTAGAGTTTCTGTTGCTCCTCCTTAAAGGCGTCTTTCACCTTCTCCCTTTTCAGTCCTCCATCCCTGGGGAGAAAGTCATGTCAGAGAGGCTGCAGGCAGGCACCTCTTTATCTGGGACTGTTCAGGGCAGGTCAGAATTCTAGTGAGTGCTGGCAGCTGCCCCTGTACCACATGCTGCCAGGGCACACTGCAGACCACCTGTCCCCAAAGGGCATCACTTTCTTACCTGGTTCTGCCTGGAGCTGCCCCCATGGCCCTGCACTGTGCTCTAAATAGCAACTCTGCCAGAAACATGAGCTACTCTAGTACCACTAGAGGGGACTGCCTGCCTGCCTGCCTGCCTGCCTCCTGGGCTCTGAGACCCCAGTGCCTGGGAAAGCAAGTTCCCAAGCTGAACACACCTTGCTGAGTAGAAACAGGTCAAACCCAGGGCATCCCAATGTAAGCTACAATCACAGAATAAAGCCCTGATGCCCAGCATACAGAAGAAACAAAGACTTTGGTCCTTTCTACAGAAGAACATTCCTCCAGAGGCCTGCTCTACCCTAAGCAAGAAACAAATGGAGCTCTACAGCCCATGAGCCCATGCCAGGACCCAAACAAGGAATTCTGGCACCAGGAAGAGAAAAGCCTGCTTGAACTCACCAGAGCAGATCCACAAGGCCCCCCTGCCTGGCAATGGCTGACTTCACTCGATTGGCAAACTGCACTGCATCCTCTTCAGGCTGTGGTAAAATAAGACTGTTCAGCAGGAGCAAAGGGCCAAACAGGAAAGCAGTGAGACAGGCTGGGTTCACCTTACCTGCCTGGTCATTGGGGGCAAGTACCAGACACTGCAGACGATGGCCCAGCTGGTCATCATCCTGAGGAGGTAGGTCACCATGCCATATTTGCTGCTGTTCCAAAAGGCATCTCCAAACTGTGGGTCATACTACAAAGGCACAAGAGTCAGGCAGTGGCTGCACCCTCTCTGAGGCTCCAACTTCCACCCCAAACTGAGCTACAGGTCAGCTGTCCCAGAGCACTACATGGAGTGACAGCTTCCCTGTGCCCCCAGACCTGTGCCAAGACAGAGATACAGAGGGACAGACAGACTTGTGTCCTAAGAACATTGCCTTGTCATACCTTGATGGCTACAGGGTAAACTGTGGCTCCAATTTCAAAGCTCCCCTTTTTGAACATCATCACAGATGTGTTGTTGATGCACGTTCCTGTAAGAGGCAAGCACAGTCTTAACTTTCCTCTGCAAGTCAGTTCAGAAGTCTAAGCTACAGGCTTAAGGGCAGGGCCACAGGAACCCAACAACTCTCCCCTAACTCTCAGCCCAAGCCCTGTTCTCTGTGTGCACAGAATGCTGGGACATCATGTGTGACTCCTGCATTCTGAGCTCACTCAGCTCTAAAGACACAATGTCCCTTTTGTCTCAGTGGAGGGTCTCAAGCCCTTGGCTGTGTAAGAAGGAAAGTAACAGAGATGTGGTGCTATCTCAAAGTGCTGTCTCCACCTGGTGCTTCTCTGGCCTTGTTGCACTCACCTTCTGGAAAAATAAGAATGGGCAGTTTGCTTTTGTCCTGGACATGTTCTGTGAGCCTAAACAGAAGAGTGTCAGAAATTAGCAGAAGGGACAGACGCTCCCAGTAGCAATCCACACAGCACACAGTCCTTAACCTGCAGCCACCAGGGACTATCGGGGTGCCAACAACAGGGGCACAATCTCCCAATACTTATGATGCCATGCAGTGTCCTCATCCAAGGGAGGTGAGCAGCCCTCTACCTCCCCCAGCCCTCAGACCCACCCCTGCAGCCAGCGACTGTCACACCTTCTGGCGACGAGGTGACGATCTTTGACCTCAGAGCGTTCGAACCAGACATGGGGACAAGCTTTCACCATGGCTCTCTGTATCACACCCATGAGCCCTCCATGGATCTGACCCACCTGAACAGGGCAAGAAGACACAAGTTACAAGACCTGGGCACACATGAAAGTCAAGGCAGAGCCCAGTTTCACAGCCAAACTGAGGTTCATTTTCCTATCCCTACCCTGGAACAGCTAAGAGCAAAAGTCCCAGGTGCTAACTTGACAGACAGATACAGCAAACCCCAAGAGTTTTTTCTGTGGCAGGAGGTGCAGCTGGGGAAGCGCTTTGCTCTTCCAGCAACAGCAAAGTCTAGAGCTCTCCTTGCAGAGAGCTGTGCCCATAGAGCCGTGCTGCTTTGAGTTCCAGGCTGAGCTTGCACAAACATCACACACAACAGTCTGACAGTGCCCTGCCATGTCATGCAGGGAAAAGTAGTTCTATATGCTCAAAGGACTCCTGCTGCCTACTTCCTGCCCCATAACAAGCTTACTGCTCCCTCCATGCAGGTGGCCAGGCCTGGGCAGGCAGAGCTGGTACCTTACCATTGCATAGTAGCCATCACTGGCCAGGATGATCACATCAATGGGGGAGGTGTGATTGGCCACACAGATGCCTCCATTTCGGGGTCTGTTTACTCTAGGCAAAAAACAAAGGTAGAGGTGAAGAAAGAGGAAGGAAGCATGAGACCTGCATAATGCCCAGCCTGAAACACCTCCTGGGCAGGGACAGCCTTGAGCAGACAGGCCTTACCTGTCGTGGTAGGTGATGATGGCTGTGAGGGCACGCACGCAGATCCGGTAACACATCAGGTGCACGTGTTTGCTCAGGAAGTCCTTACACCTGCAGCCCAGGACAGAGACAATCACTCCCCAGTCCTACAACATCCCCTGTAACAGTGCCACTCAGCCCAGCTGCCCCAGGCTGTGGAATCCAGCCAAGCCTTCACATCTCTGCTACAGAAACACAGCATTGTCCTGAGCTTTGGCATCAGCTTATGATCACCGATTCTTAACTCATGAGAATAAAATTTTGGCCTTCACTCTTTTCTGTTACTACTCCTTTCAGAGGATAGGGCTGAGCACTCTGCCACCAGCTTAGTGCTCACATCTAGGCCCTTTGTTGAAAATGGCTGCCTGGACCTGTGAGACCACAGCTGCCAGGACCACCTGCTGTGTGTGCAGGCAGTAGAACAGAAAGCTTTGTAGGGAAATTTCAGGATTATCAGGTCTCAAACTTCACGGAGTGCTCTCCATCTGCTCCCCCGAAGACGAACTCACCTTCCATTTGGCAAATATCCCACCACTGTGGTACCAGTCACCAACAAGCTGATGCCAGTAAACGCCAGGGCTATCCTGCAGAAAGAAACCACATGCTAGCAAAACCAGGCCACCACCAGCACCTTCCTGGCAGGCGGGTCCCTGCACCAGCACCCACCTGAGGGGCAGAAGGAAGCAGTAGCGGATGAGCACACCAAGTCCCCAGAGCACTGTGAGGCGCAGGCTGATGTACTGGAAGTTGTAGTTGGTCCTGCTGAGCAGGTTCCAGGACTCCAGCTCTTCAGCTGAGAACCTCTTGGTCACTTCATCATCCATGATGGTCTCAATGCCTTTGCGGCAGAAATAGAAGATATCTGAGAGCTCAAACTCAGGGGTGTCCAGGGCTTTGCCACTGCCACTCCGGCGGATCTCCTTGATCTCCTCCTCCAGTGACGTTGGCTCCTTTGCAATGATGCCTGCAACACACCGTAGGCAGCACTGAGCAAAGTGTGACTTGCCCACTCAAACAGAGACAAAAGCCAAGGCCCTTCCTCACCCACCCTCCTCAGGGTCCCGTTCCTTTCTCCAGCCCAGACAGGCATAAACCAGTCCTCCCCACTATCTAGAAATTAAGCACTCCTGGGGTGCTTCCCTGCCCTTCCTCGTGAAACAGAGCTCTCTAGAATTCCCTCCTACATGGAAAAGACTTCCCAGCAGACCTCAGCTGCTTGGAGACATCACATTTACCCCACCTCCCCAAAAGAATTTTGAACTCCATGTACCCATGCAGGGCAGGATCTCACCATTGACATAGGGCTTGTACAACGGATGGTTCTTCTCCTTGGCACCACGCTCTATTCTCAGTGTTGCCCACTGCAAGACAGACAGGACAACCAAGATTTGCAAGGCCTATAGCTCCACACTACTGCCCATTTTAGAGCTGACTTTCAGGAAGGACCATAGCTCAGGGGAGAAGATGGGGCTAAAGCAGCAGGCTTCCATACAGAACTGAAAGAGTGAGTGATGAACCCAACTGAACTGAGGTAGAAGCAGAGATTGGCCTGGGAAACAGGGAATGCCAGAGGAAAGAAGAGTTCTTGGTGGTGAGATGGCACAGCAAGATTTTCTGCAGTTTCCATGACCTCTCAGCTCTGCTGTACCTTGCACATGGTTGCCACTGCACAGCTTCTGGCTGAGCTGTGCATCCTTCTGGGGTGTCTGCACCACAGTGTAGCAAGCTGGTCAGGGGACCAGTGCTACTTTTCAACCCTTGTTTCTTCCAAATTCAAAGTGGAGTCTTTGTTTTCAGGTTGCTGCTGAAAACATCAGGCTGATGATGGGATGGGATCCTTTTCCCTCTGATTCAGCTAATGGCTGCTGCTGCTTCTCAGCTCAGCAATCTGTCCAAAACACCAGCAGCAAGCACCCTCAGACAGCTGGTTGCCAAATCCTGTGCCAGGACTACTTGTTTACTCAGGTAGTTTTCAAGGGCACCAGCACAAACTGCAGGCTGTATTTCTGTGCAGTTCCCTGCCTGCCCTCCAAACAACCTTCACAGCCTGCAATTCATATAGGTCTGGAAGGAGAAGTTTCTGAAGGAGGAGGACTTGTGTACAACATACTGATCTGTGAAGAGAGGAAGTTGCTGGGAACTCTGGCATCCTGATCTCAGCCCATACCAGCAGCAGATCAGGAGGCAACAATGAGGGAATGCTAATTGTCTCTGGAGTGTCCCACTCACCTTGCAGCTGCCTCTGCCAGCAGCTAGAACTCCAGGATTGCAGAAGATTGCCTATATACTGCCATCCCAGAAGCCAGGAGAGGAGCTCTGACCTCACAGGAGCTAAGCAGCCTATGGACAAGGCAGTGCTTGCAAGCCCAGCACATCTCCATCCTGACTGCGGCAGCAGCAGACCCAGCCTCCCACCTGAGAGGCACCAGGCAGGTGCCCTCCCTCCCCACCAACACAGGTGTGCTAAAGGATGCTAAATAATTGCCCTCCAAAACACAATTCTGAATGGTCAAACTCAGTGAGTGAATTTTCCACCAAATCAGTGACCAGTAGTGCATGAGTGCTCCTCTATCCCACCACTAAGATTCTTTATTAAAAGCTGAAATAGACTTCCCAGTCTTTTCAGAAAAACAGTTTCAAACACCAATATAGGTGTTGAGAGTAAATGTTTCTGAACTGAAGGAAAGAAATAGAACACATTGTGAAAAGTTCAATTAAAAAAAAAATTATGCCCATTTCAGTAAGTAAATTTGTAGTCAGGTCTTTGGATATCTGTGTTCATGAAGCCCCTCACAAAGCCCAGGGTCTTCCCGTTGATACCTCAGGCTTTTGGGAGAACTCAAGAGTTTAAAGAGCTGAACACCCTGAGCTCCAGGGCTGTCTTCCAAGCCAGACAGCACAGGGATACTCTGGGTACAATCAGCCCTGTTCCAACAGCAGTAGCTATACCATACATCCTTTAGCAATATGAACTCCCTATTCAAGAGCCTAAACCCTCCCTAGCACCTTGCCTTTCACCTGGGCTGCCAGGGCAGGGTGGTATAGGCTTTACCTACTACTCTTAGTAGATAAAAAATTCTGGTCTGGTCAGGAACTTGCTTCAAGAGGTGTTGGCTCACAGACATCCCATAAAACTAGTCCACCAAAGGCAAGCAAGGGAACAGCATGACAACAAGCTGGAAAATTCCACTTGGCCTCTCTGTGCCAAGAGGGTCAGCAAGGGCTGGTTGTCCTCCAAGGCGGCAGGTCCAGACACGGCTCAGTAGGTGACACTCCAGGACAGAAACATGTTGAGAGCTCTGGGCTCTGGCCACAGACCACTCAGAGCTTGCAGCACAAAAATCCTGCCTTAACCTCCTCTGCTCTTGCTTTGCCCAGACGTGACCTGGAGAGCAGCAACCTACTGGCTGCAGCCTGGTACCTCCCCATCTCACCTGACAACGAGCAGCAGCAGCAGCACTCTGCCTTGCCTGGAACATGAACCTCTTCCAGCCACCCCTCAGATCCTGCTGCACTCCTGCTGAGCCCTGCTAGACTACTGCTTTACTTGAAGACTTACTAGATTAATTACAGGGAAAAAACAGCCCACAAACAATGGTCTTATAAACTGCATTTGGCTGAGATGAGCCAAAGAGGTCAACTGGCAGCAGCTCGACATCCACAGCCCAGCCTTCTGCTCCAGTCACCCACAATGCGCTCCTGAGGCAAAAGCCTCTCCTATCATGGCCATGCTTGGACAAACCTTTACCAACACACAAAACATTCTGAAAATATGACTTACCTGAAAAATCTTTAATAAAGTTTTCATGTAAACCTTGCGGATGCCAAAGGAGACTCCAAAAATTGCTGGCACAATGATGAAAACCAGAAGCAGAGTGAAGAGGACTGTTATGGAAATCCCCAAGAGATTAACCACTAAGCTGTCAAAGGGGAGCAGGAGGAACATGGTGAAGGGCCCAGGCAAGGCTGGTGCCCTGCAGCCAGGCAGAAGGGCTGCTGGCAGCAATGAACCAGTCAGTCCTCCTGTTACTCAGCAACAGTCTCACACATGCACTGAGTCTGCAGTGTGCTCAGAGACTCCATTCCAAAGTTCACATCCTTTCGGGGCTCTGAGAGAGGGAATGCAACAGGATCACAGAGAGCACTTGGGAAAACAAGCCAGGAGTCTGCCAGGAGCTCAGGTGAGTTCAGACAGTGCAGGCCAAAGAGCTCAGAGCAGATGGTGCACACACACTGGTTTGTCCATGGGCAGGTGGTGGGCACGGCAGCAACACAACTGCAGGAATGGATCCCCTCCCAGGCTGCCACTGAGCAAGTCCTGCTGTGAGGCAGCTTGTGGAGAAGCTGGCAGCAGAATCCCCTTCTGGCTGGTGAGAGCATGCAGAGTCTCTTCAGAGGGACAAGGTGGAGTCCATCCCTGAGCCTGCATTGGAGGAGATCGAGGGAGTTGGCACTCACAGGAGCTACAGCACTGGAGCTATTATTGTTCTCCCCACGAGGACACGCGCACCAACACGGGTCCTTGCATGACGCCTGGAACAAGTTTAATTCTGGAGGCCCCTGGCATCCACTCACATTGAAGGGTCATCACAGACACGAATGAAGCTTATGCTCCTGGAAAGCTTTCAAACAGCGAGCTGGCTTCTTGGCAGATGTGGCATTCACATGCCACCAGCAGCAGTGGAGGAGAGCAACTGAAGTCAGCAGATCGGAGAGATGTCAACACAGAGAGCACGGCAGGAGGCCAGAGACAGTGGGCTCCAAAACCTGGAAGGCAGTACTTGGGCTGAGGTCACACAATCCAGAGCAGCTCCCGAGACAGCAAGACTGAGACTGATACTCTAGCTACTACCTGTCACTGTCACAGACTTGGGAATCACCTCCTGCTGCCATTCATCCTGTATTTTCATACCATGCACACCTCAGATGGAGCAGACTCATCTAGAACC
The DNA here is from genome assembly GCA_013397375.1 of Toxostoma redivivum. Taxonomy (NCBI): domain Eukaryota; kingdom Metazoa; phylum Chordata; class Aves; order Passeriformes; family Mimidae; genus Toxostoma; species Toxostoma redivivum. Next base: position 155,933 of record VXBI01007917.1, on the reverse strand, counting down.
ACACCTATGGCACAGGATGCTGCAATCAGGTCTCAAGTACAGGAAAGGAGTGACAGAAAACCCCTCCTTCATGACAAAGACCTTATCATGTCTCTCACTTCAGGGGCATCTCAAAGAACTGAGGAAGCCAGGTACCCAGATTCCTGGGTAGGCATCACTTCCTCTGCTCCTGTACATCTCATCCCCAGTGACAGAGGGCAGATTTACAAACAGTTCAGGACAGGAAGTTAGCCTAAGGGGAGAATTACTGCTGATGATTAGTCAAAGAGGAACTTGCTGGGGTACAGGGACCAGTCAAAGGTCACACACCCACAGGGCCAACGGTGGCTTGTGAGAAAAAATGAATCTGCTCGGGGGAGACTCCCCTCTGGACACCACCTTCACCAGGCTATGGAGACTCAACCCGAGGATGGGATTTAACAGGTACCCGACAAACACACAGGCAAAGGAGAGTCTGTAAAGATCCTTTTGTTCCCCCGTACACTATGTTCCAGCTGCTGGTTAAACACTGCTGTACCAGTAATGTTAAGAACAGCGTCAGTGCTTCAAAGGCACATACACAGACCACGTACTGGGAGAGGCAGCTCGTCAGCCACACATGCAGCTGCCCATTATGCCACAGCTGTCACCCATCGGAACCAAGACTCGTGCCGGGGAACTGGTCAGACCGGCCCCCTGAGCCGGCAGCCGCGGCTGTGAGGAGCTCAGCTATGACTGTCCTGCCCCGTGTCACCCGCCACGGCAGAGCCCACGTGTGCTGCAGCGCTGCCCGCGGGCTCCCGGCGGGGCCGGCACCGCCCCGGGGCTGGGGCACAGCCGGGCGGGCCCGGCAGGCACGGAGAGCGCAGCCCGCGCCGCTGCCTCGGGGCTGCAGCGAGTGACCACCGTCCGCCCGGCCGGCAGACCGGCGCAGCGGCCCGCCCGAAACCGGGGCGGCGGCAGCGAGACCGGGGGCGGCGGCGAGGGTCGATCTTAGCTCTGTTCTCCGGGAGCGCGGCGGANGCGCGCCGCCCGCGGAACCGCGCCCGCAGGGCCGCCCCGCCATTCCCCCCGCCACCGGCCGCCACCAGAGGGCGCCTGCGCGACCGCGCCGTTCCCGCGCCGGCGGCTGAGAGCCCCGGCCCCACCCCGGGCAGGCGGACGAGGAAGCAGGAGTCGCGAAGCGCCGTCACTTTATTAACTCCCCGTTACAGCACCAACGAGCGGACGCATCCCGCCGCTCCCGGCCCAGGAGCCCCGCGGTGAGCCCCTCTCAGGACTGCGGTTTGGAGAGCACCTGCAGCGGGAGGCCCCGGCAGCGCCAGGATCGCGCCCCCTCCGCAGCAGCTCCCTCCACACAAGGCACTTGAGCAGCATCGGCCCCCGGGGTGGCTCAGACACGGCCGCGGGTCCCAGCCACAGCCCTGGTCACTCCCCTACTCTCCTGTTGCCCTGAGAACCTACACGCAGGCGTTATTTCAAGCAGCAGCTTCCAGCCTCTGTAGCAGCAGCAAGAAGTGAAGAAGCTTCTGCAGAGACTGGCAGCTGCTCATCGACAGCAGACCACGAAGGAGCTAACAAAACCATGAGCAGCATCCGCCCTTGTACCAGCTGGGACAGGGAGGGCACCTACATCTCTCCCCACCCTGCCTTCCTACCAATAAGGAGCTTGGGTCTCTGAATGCCGCCAGCTCTGCAGGTGAGAAAGGACTAGAGCAGCAGCTCCAGAGGTGCCAAGATGCTCCCAGGCCCTGCTGGCACCCTTCACAGCATGGGACGCAGGGCGGATCATGCCCACATGGCAGATCCTGTAGTTCTTCCCATGGTTGTTGTCCCAGTGAGTCTTTTGTCCACACTGGAAGGAGATGCAGAACTCTGTGCCCCTATGGGAAATGGATGGCTTGGGCAGGGTAAGCTCAAAAGAGAAGATGTCTGTGTCAGCTGAGCCGTACGTGCTGTGCATGTACTGGCAAGAGATGTCCCGGAAGCTCTTCCAGCCGTCAAAGGTAATGCGGACCATCACTTTCTTCTCATACTCGATGTTTCTAACCCTCACTGTCCCTGACAGAGCACGGTCCTGGATCAGACAGCTCTCCAGGCAGACAAAGTTGCTGTGCAGGCTGTTGCGGAAAGCCACATAGTTTGCAGACGGCTGTGGGAAGTCCAGCACATACCTGCACACTTCCGGGCGCAAGTCCCACAGCCTAGGTCGGAAACAGGCAAGGTCTGACAGGGCATGCTGCAAATCACAGAGGTCCTCCTCAATCTTTGAGAAGAAGCGGACAGCCGTGAGTGAGAGCCCCTTCATATCAGCAAACACGACCCGCTTCTTCTTCTGGCCCTTGCAGCTCTTGGGACTGTCTCGCCGCTCTGGCTCAGCTTCTGAGCTCAGCTTCTGGTTGAGGCAGGATCGGAGGGGTTTGCGGCCTCGGTTGCCCCGCAGCTCCTCGTAAGAGTTCAGCAGCTTGCGGATGGGGGGCGAGTGGCTCAGGCAGAGCCGCACGGCCAGGTCCACGGGCATGGCTGGGGAGGCGACAGCCCGCCCGCTGCACACCTGGAAAAGCCTAGAAGCGAAGAGGGGGTCAGGCAGCGCGGCCCCGGAGAGCCCCCCGCCCCACCCGCGCCCGGCCCCGCTCACTCGCCGCAGCTCATCGCGTCCCGCTCCGCTCCCGCCGCGGCGGCTCCGCGGCAATGCAGCCGTGGGAGCGCCTGCGGCCGGGACGCCCCGCGCCAGCCAATCAGCGCCGACGCCACGCTCCGGGCGGCCAATGGGGCCCGGGACCGCCCGCCCCGCCCCCGCGCGGGGCCGGCTCGTACCGGGCCCGGCGGCAGCGGCACCGCGTCCCGGAGACTGCCGGTACCGGGCCTGGCTCGGGGACAGAGCACCGCGCGGCCTTCTCCTGAGCCAGGAAGGGGGCCAGCAGGGAGAACAGCACAGAAATGGGCCCCAGTGCCAGAAAAACACGAGTGCTTTTGGCCGACCAAAACCGGGTATCAACACTGGGAGGTAGCTCTGGGAGAGAGAGGATCATGTTCCTCTTACCTAATCTTTAATGGGAGAGGTTTGAACTGGTTTTATACACCCCTTTTCAGATGCTTGTCCAAAGACGGCTATTTCCAGGGTGTCTAAGCAGAGAAAACCTCAGACCCTTGGCTCATCCTCTACCAACTCAGAAGCTTCTTATCCCACATGTGTGCACTGAGAAGAGAATTTGCTCATACAAAAGCACGAAAGAGACACTGTGGTGTCCCTGACATCTATATTCAAAATCACCCTCACTGTTCAGCTCACATGTGACTCCTTGACAGTAAAGACTGTCACCTAAATCAGATCACCCCTGCCTTGTACTCCTTGCTAATCTCCCTAGAGCTGTCTAGCCATTTATGTTAAGCAGCCCTGATTGTTCCTGCTGACAGCACAGATTTTCATCAGCTCATGACACAGCTGACTGACCTATCAATATTTCTATATGGCTCTCCATTACCACCAGGTCTGAAATTCTGCAGCCCAATTCAGGACACTTCTCACAGGATGGCCAAAGTGAGCTTGAACCCAGTGCCCAGCTGGCAAAAACATTATGCAAAAACATCCTTTCAACACACTGTCTTGAGCTGACAGTGCAAACCCCCCCACTTCAGCGACCTGGGGTAGCCAACACTAACATGAGTCTTCCTAGCAATGAAACACTTGTCCCTTTCTCTGGCTCCCAGGAGAGAAGTTCCAGCTCTGGCAGGGAAATTGCAGCATTTCACCATCAGTGCCCTCCCTGTGACCTTCCACCGTCCACCTACTTTGTGTTCAGAGCTAATCGCTAAGTAAACCCAAGCTATTTCCACCCGAGGGAGAGCAGAGAACAAGGAATGTATTTGACCCCAAGTTTAACAGCAGAACTCATGGATACTGAAAAGCTGCTCCTACTCTACCCGTTCTCTCCCAGCAGCACAGGTTAAGGTGGATGCACTGCTGTGTCTTCTCCTCCATCTAAAAGTACAAGCCAAAACCATCATTTTCTCAATAAGGTTGTGGAAACTTCTCTTTCCCCCAGTACAGATAGAACAGAGGTGTAGTGCTAGCAGTTCCCCAGACGTCCCAGTATTTAGTCATGAAAAGACACAAAGGCAGGTAGCATTTTCAGGTGTGCCACAACTGACTCCCACTTGGAGCCTGACTGATCTCAGCCTATTTGCCATCTCCACCCTCCTGCCTAGCCTGTGAAGACACAGCCATGTGCCAGCTGCAAGCTCCAGAGACGAGCTGTATCAAAGGCACTCTGGAAACCATCAGGTCAGTTAAAGTTCAGCCACTAGAAGAGGACAGATGCCTTTCATGCTCACACTGCTGCAGCTATGTGACATGCAGCTGTGAGGCAAGTACAAGCTGTCTGGACAAGCACTCAGTCAAACTGAATAGGGCCAAGGAGAAAGCCTGCAGACGTGCCACCTACACACTCCTAAGACAGATCCTGTGGAGCACGCTTTCACAGCAGCAGATTAACAAGGATTTTGTCTGGAAGCTTCAGTCACCTCTGTGAAGTTGTCTGGCTGTAAATACGGGCAGGGCACAATTCACAAGCTCTTCCTGGGGAGCTGTCCAGAGGAACATGCTACTGATTCCTAAGGATTAAACCCAGCCCCCTCTAATGTCTATACTTGAAAGAATCGTCTTTACCTAAATGGATTAATTAGGAAGACTATAAACCACACATGCAAAGCCACTCACACTACACGATGCCCTTGTCACCCTCAGCCTTGTAGAGGAAGATGCTCCCCAGACACCTCTCATGCAGGGAAGAGAGACCCTGCCCTGATGAACACAAGCCCTTATCTGCCCACTCACTTGACAGGTTCTGAGCAGAGGTATCACAGAACACCCTGGCTTCTCCTCCAACTAGAAGAGGTCTGCATGGGGCAGCAGGGCCAGGGGAGCTTTTGCTTTGCGTGACTAGCAAAAATGAACTGTATGTCCCACTTCCCTTAGCAGTGGTTTCTACAGAAGAGAGCCTGACAGTGTCTACTCTCACAAATGCAACCTGAAGCTGTACCAGAACCCCTCATCCTCTGTGGGGAGGGTATTCAGATGACACACAGCAGAAACTATTTTCTCCTGAGCCCATGACCACCATTGTTCCATTTTACTGATGCTATCTGCCACTGCTCTTAAACAAGGCATTCCACCAGCTACACACTGAAGCTTTCCAGACACTGCCCTGTGACACAGCCTTCCTCACCCAGGAGTGCCAGAGGAAGGACTGTATGGCTGTATGCTGGGCATGTCACAAGCAATCAGGAGCTTGATGAGCTGTGGGGGTAATGAACACCTCTGTGGTACAACCCTGTGGTACTCACCTCCAATGCCACTGTGCTCTGACTGCCACGTCAGTGGGGACCTGGTCCTGGGAGGGGACCCAGCCCCAGAGGGGACCTGGCCCAGGCAGCCCCATGGGGAGCTCCTGCCAGCCCCGCTGTGGTGGGGTGGGCAGGGGAGATGGAGCAGTAGCTGTTCCTCTCATCACACACTTACCTCTCCCCTCAGATGAGCTGCACGGCTCCTGAAGCCACCAGAGGGGCCACGGTTCTGTAGCGTATCAGATGCTGCGAGCCCTCCTCCAGATTGATGGCATATTCCCTGCAGAGACAGGCGGGACATGAGCTGCACCCCATGCCCTGCGTGATACTGACTGTACCTGTGCCACAAGCAGAAATGCCCACCTACCTGTGCTCGTCTGTCTCTGGCTCCACTAAGATGTTCTCCTGACGCTCCAGCACCCTCAGAAACACAAAGGAGTCCAGGTTGGGCTTTGGAACTGCAGACAAGAGATTGAGAGCAGAAGCTCAGCCCTCACTTATGTTCCTCTGCACAACACCGAGTCTGATAGGTAGCAAACTTACAGCCAGCAAAGGGAACACCAGACACTTCTAACCAGATGCATGTGCTCAATGTCATGTCAGTGTAAGACAAGACTTGACAGCAGGGGCCAGCATGATCCCCTAGCAGCAGCGTGGAACATTACAACATGTTACAACATTATTATCACATCACCTTTGCTTCAACTGAGCAGCAAGTGGGGGACTAGCCATTACACATGGGGCTCCCTGGAGCTTTCCTCACACTTCCTTGCTTTTACAATTTTCAGATTACCCTGAAGTCTGGGTAGACTTACCTGACTTTAGGAGAGACACTTTCTGCAGGTTAGGTGGCATGTGTTTTAGGGCCACATTTTTCAGGTAAGCTTCTGTGTTTGCCATATACCTGAAACAAACCATTGAAGTCTTGACTTGGTTAATCAAATACAAATCTGCAGTGAGAGTACTGACTCAAAGCAAGAGAAAAGGAGAGCTCCTCATCCCATGGGCACAGCCAAAGACAGGCCCCTGGCCTGCCCTGGTAACAGACTCAAAGTCACCAGTTAATTTTGTTTCAGATCCTTTCTTGCCCATAAGGAAACCTCCTGGTAAGACACACACTAATTCTTATGTCAAACCAGTCTAAGGCTCACAGTCTCAAGAACTTCAGCAAAACACACAGTTAAGTTTCTATAATCTATAAAAAGGGAGGAAGATACACTGAAAACCTACTCACTCTTTAGCAAAAGCAAACTCCTCTGGTGATAAAATGGAGGGTTCCCCTTCAGCTCGAGACTTCTCCTTCTCCAGGATGTGGGGAAAAAACTTCTCTATCTAATATTGGAACACAATCCAAAAGAATTATACAGATCTCATCCACAAGCTCAGTATTCAAACCCTCACTCTCCACTGGATTCCCTACAAACTGTAGGAGCAGCCACAAGCCTGCCCAAATCCCTGCTCCTGAACTAACTGTGACATCACACAGGAACACCAAGCTATACAGCCATGCATGCACACAGCAGGACTCTGGCAGGATGGGACAGCATCCAGCTGTGCCACCCCAGGCTTAGATGAAGCAAACAGCACTCACAATGTTGTGATCAACACTGGTGTGATCTTCCTTCATTACAATACAAAAGTGTGTCCAAGAAATTAATTTGAGTTACATTTCAGAGAACATGCTTTAATTAAATGCTGTGCTGAGGCAGGAAGCTCTGTGTCAGTAAAAATCCCTCCTGAAATTACCCTCTTTCACCCCCTGGGCTGCACAGCAAGCATTACCTTCACCAGTCGACACCGCAAGTAGCTGCTGAGCACGAAACGGATCCTTTCAATCTCCATGTGGTGAACACTGACCTTCAGGTCTCCTCTCTTTGCCCGTTTCAGGTTTGCTTCCTGCAAGAAAAAGCAACAAGAAATTAAACGGTTGAAATGTCAAACAAGAAACAGAGAGGAAGACAAGTTTTGTATATAGAACGCAGAAAATCAGACTACAGCTGCTTTTGACTACCCAAAGCACTGCTTCCTTGTACTTCAGCCCCTCTCCAAGGTAAGCTCAAAGAATAAATTCGGAGAAGCTTTGTCTCAGAGACGAGGAAGCAGACACCCCCATCCCTCTCAAAGAGACTCAGGCATGCATCTGCCAGACCAGGCACCCAGGGCTGGATCACCACCCGAGCCAGGAGAACCTACCATGTGGTCCAGCTGCTCCACAACACATTCGATGATTTCAGGTTTACTCTCCAGCAGTTCTGGAGCAAATTTCTCATTCAGCCAGGCCTGAAAGAAGGCACGCTGTCAGTGAAAGCGAGGAAGACTTCAGCTACACAGCCTCGCCAGCGAGAGGCAAAAAACACGGCCACGGCCCCGCCGCTCCGCATCTGCTCCAGTGCGCCCAGCAACCCCCACTTCCCCCGGCCCGAGCCCGTCGCTCCAGCCCACGGTACCTGCTCCAGGCTGTGGATCAGTTGTGCTGGGGTGAGCACCAGCTCTTCACTGTCTCCGTCCGAGTCGCCACCGGCCGCGGCCGCCATCGCTCCCGCCAACCGCCCCGCCCAGCCCCCGCGACGGCGCAGGCGCAGCAGCCCGGGAACATGGATGGGGAATCACGCTGCGGCTGCTCGGCCAGTCAGGAAACGCATTGGGGCCGCCGCTTCTTCGGCCAATCGGGAGGCGGATTGAAACAATACATCCTTTTCGACCAATCAGAAAGCGGCTGAAGCTGGCCAATCAGGAGGCGGGCAGGAAACGCAGCTTTTTCGGAAGTCAGGAGGTGGATCAGCCTGCAGCCGTCTCGACCAATCAGGAAGCAGCATCAAGCTGCGACTTCTGGGCCAATCAGGAGGGGAGTGAAGCTGCAGAGGTTCCAGCCAATCAGGGCTCAGCAGGTTTGACNGCCCAAGCCCGGCGGTTCCGGCCGCTCCCGGCCCAGCGCTCCCAGTCACCCCGTGCCCCACAGCATGGCGCTGCCAGAACAGACCCGGACACAGTTTAAGAAAAGGTTTACTGATCCATCAGTACTTCTGCCAATATTGCAACAGCTGTGAAAGGCAAACACTGTTACAGTTTAGAAAAAACAAATTTTATACAATGAAAATATTCATCAAATCTCAAACCCCCAGTGGCTGAGGAACGAGCCTGGAGTTCCATATCCAGTATTAGCACCTGCAGCACGACCAACAACCAATCCAGCCCCTCCAAGAGAAGCGTCTCTTCTGAACTCCTGAGTCCCTTCCACAACTGGACACCGACACTCGGCCCCTCTACCAGGACACCTGGGCTTTGATACGGGAAAAGGATGGAAGAGAAAGAATTCAGCCAGCTTGGATTGTGGGAAACTTCATTCGTGCAGGTACTGCTGAGCAATGCACGGGGACGCTAAGGAATGCACAGCTCAACTCCTCAATGTGTGCCAGCAGACAAAATTAAGAAATCCATCTTACACAGTATCTTACAGTTTGTCAAATCAATGTTTTCCTATAAATTATATATAAGAAATCCATAAAGAAACAGTTTTACACTTCACATATTAATCAGAGAAGAGTGGGAATCATTATTTTTATTGGCTCAGCATCCACTTTACTGTGCTCACTGTTCCATAGCTGATCAGGCCCCTCTTGGTGAGCACTGATGGGGCCAACAACAGCACAGTCACAGGGGCAGAAAAACCACCAGGGCTAGAGTCTGGCTACACCCTCCTCCAGGGATAACCAGGACATTAACACAAGGAACACTTTGCCTTTTGGTTTTCCACAAGGATCAGCACAACAGACTTGAGTCTGTTGGCACAAGGAGTGCCTTGAGTCACTCCTCACTGGGAAGAGGCACTGTGTATCTCTGCAATCTCTGCACTGAACTGGAGGCAAATTCCCAACTCTGAGCTGGAGCTTTCCAAAGCCCAACTGACACACAGAAGGGTTTAAAAACCAGGAAGGAATCGCACTGCACTTACAGGACTAAAACTAAACCTCTGTCGGGCTGAGGGCCCCATTTCTTTCAGGAGAGAACACAGCTTTACCAGTTCTGCCTTTTCTTGAAAAAAATAAACAAAAATACAAACCAAACAAAAACTAAGAAGTGATCCTGTTGCTTCCAAATCTACTGCAAAGTGGATGCTGACCAGCTAGGTCACCCCCTGGGGAGCAGTTTGAGGAAGTTAGTCCTTGTAGTAGATGGCACTGTGGATCTGGCAGCAGAGAAAGGAATGATGCTCTAAAGTAGGAGGTAGGGGAACCTTGGTACAGCAAGTCCACCGGTGAGCTATCATCTAGAAAAGAAGTTTCATGTGGTTAGAAACTCTTCCTAAATCAAACCAAAAGCTCCCCTACACAAACCTTTCTACAGCTGCAGGAAGAGTGTGGCAGGAGGAGCAAGTTATCATGTGTTATGGTGAGCAGCATGAGCAGAACCCAGAACTTTCATTTGTCCAAAAAAAATAAAGACCTTTACTGTTTGTTTCTTTTTGCAAAACAGGCATAAATATTTCCAATTCTTTTCTGTATACGCTACCAGCAATCTGAACTTAACACTCCCATCCCAGGACCTGCAGAGCACCTAACATTAGGGAGCCAGTCCCAATGTGAGCTTTCCAAAAGCAAAGAATTTTGGTGGGCTATACTGGATACAATTAGCATGGGCCCAAGTCCTGTGAACACTCTTCACTTTGTGACTCGCCCCACAGCATCAAGAGAACTGAGAGCCTCTCAAGGCTGCTAGCCACTCTTACCTGAAAGCATCACAAGTAAAGACAACAGCATGATAACTAGAACAGTAGCCAAGTGAAAAACTGCAGCAAAAAGGCTCTGTATGCTAGAATACACCCAGGGACAGAGTCCATTTTTTACCAACCTGAGAGTAATTTTGGACATAATATAGCACAAGTTAGCATATTTATATGACCAAGACCCAAATTTCTCCAAGGTAATGTTCAGCAGCATCATGCCCAGTAGTGATATTTTTACTTCGAAGAAGAGCTGGTCCACACAGATTTATGTGAACAGTCTTTGATTACATACAAGGGTGGGATAAACTCCCAGCATGACAGCACCCAATTCTCTGAGCACAGGAAGATGTTGAGATTGATCTGAGATAAGGGTAACACATACCTGAGACACCACAGTTCTATCTTCCACTGGTCAAACCTCTGTCTTCATAAATGGTAATTTCAATCTGCATAGAAAAGCTGTTAGGGAAATACGCTATAAAGAGACTACGAAAACTTACCCAGAAAAAGACAGGAAAACCAAATCTTAACATACTAAAACCTGACTGGAGACTAGGACACAACAAAGAGCAACAAGACTAATTACCCATTCTATATTACAGATCAAGCATGAGCAGAGGAGGCTCAGTGAGACAAACGAGGAGCACAAGGTAGGAGACAATGTCAGAAGCCACAGAAGGATACAACTCTTAATCCTCTTTCAATAGGGTCTGTCAGCAGAAGGCCCTGAGGAGCATAGATCTTCTCATTCTGTTCCTGAATGAACTTAGCAATTTTCTTTAGAACCTGGTAATGAAACAGCACAGGAGTCACAACTGTTTCCTTTCCAATGATATCACAGATATGGCAACGTGAGAACCAACACACAACTGGCTTCATGGCTACACAGTGCAGGCACTTGCCACAGGATTCAGGGTGACCCCCAAGGGACCCAAACTGACCAGCACCAGCATGTCTGAGGTACATCTGTACAGAATCTGTACCAAAACACTGCAAGTCACAGGAAACCCACCAAGAACCAAGTACTCGCCTGCAGGCTGAAGGGGAAACAAGCACATACCTTTTCATAGTGTGTCTCCATGCACAGGAAGATGGTGTAGGCAGTCAGGCAGGCGAGACAACCCTCAAGGTAAGATTGGCCCCCAAGTTTTTCAGCTTCTGCATAGAGGTTGTTCAGTGTCCGGACTGTCTCCTCAAACTGCTGCCTGTCAATCTGCAAGAAAAGCAAGTGGGGCTGTTGGCTGCACACTTCAGAACTCATTAGTACCTCTGTACATCCACCTCCACTCATGGACCGTCTGCACTGTGCTCAGAGCCCCAGTGCAAAACACACAAAGCTACAGACCTCCAGCTCTTTGTTAGACACCTGTCCTGTGCTGAGGCTGAATTCAAACACAATTTTTGTGGACACAAAAACATTCAGAGTAACAGACCTAAGCAAATGCGCAATTCAACTGTGAAAAAAACGGAGTTCACACACAGGGATGTGCTGGGTTAAAATGAACAGGCAGAGAGTGGATGGACACTCATACCCACAGTGCCTCGGTGCTGCTGCAGTGCTGACTGAACACAGCCTCAACAAACACAACAAAGGCACAAGGAAGAGAAAAAAGCCATGTGAGAGAGTAGGAAGGTGTGTTTGTTTGACTCTCAGCTTAAGATACCACATCTGATAGCACTGATCAAAACGAGAGAACTTGAGACAGCGTTTGTGAGGCCTTTAAGCGGGTTCAGCAGGACGGGCAAGATTTCAAGGGAGAGGACAACGTTAACACCTGAGAGCACAGAGCCGCTTCTGTTCTCACAGACACAACGAGCACATTCTGCTCTACTGCTGCAAACCAGCCACCTTCCCCAGGACTGACCCAGTCCGGGAGGGGGACACGGGGGAGGAACCACGTCCGCTCCTGCACCTAAATGGCCTCGGTTAGAGATTCATACAGGGGAACCCGCGGAACTGACTCCCACCGGGGCAGGGCACCTGCGAACGCCACCTGGCCGCAGGCCCGTAAGGCCCGGGCCCGGCCCTGCCCGTCGTGCAGGCTCCGTGCGCCGCGCTCGCTGCCAGCCCCAGCCCGCCCTGCCTCACCCTGTTCTCCAGCTCGGCCGGGAACTTGCTCTGGAACTGGCAGCGCGTCCCACCGCTGTAGTCGCGCTGGATGAACACCTTGCCCGACACAGGCGCCTGTTGCGGCCTCATCGCGCCGCCGCCGCCACCCCTGTCCCGACCGGTCCCGCCGCTCCGCCGGGCGCCCCGCGCACTTACGGCTGTCGCAAAACAGCCGGGGCGATGCCGGGCTCCGAGTGAGGGCGGAAGTACCGCCAGGCTCCACGAGGCGCGGCAGTGCGCAGGCGTGGCCCCGGAGGCCGCTGAGCGGCAGGAGTGCGCATGCGCAGAAGCACCCATGTCCGATAGGGTGTACGGCTCTCCCTTAAACTTCGGGACCGGTCAGCCCACCTGGCAGCCCCCCCCACGGCCGTACTTGGTACCGCCCGGCCCGGGGACACCGGCACTGGCCTGGCCCGACCCGGCCCGGCGATCTTTTCATGGCTCTCCTTAGGAACCGGAGCCGCTGCGAACACACCGACGCTCCCGCAGCTTTATCCCAGCTCGGTGTGCCCGTCGCCCTTTGCCCGGGAGCTCTGAGCTGCCCAGCGGCAGCTAGGGCACAGGTCCGTGCGGGAACGGAAAACCGGGGAGATAAACCGGGCAAGCAGCAGGGAGCTCAGGGACAGTGTCACACCTGCACCCTGTGTCCTGGGGCCGCGGTGCGGGCCGCGAGCGGTACGGGCCTGCTGCTGTCCCTGTGTCCTGCTGTCCCTGATGTCCCTGTGTCCTGCTCCGTGCCGGCCGAGCAGGCTCTGCTGGAGTGCCAGTCAGAGACCTGTTTATTTAAACGATTGATAAAATCCAACACTTGGTCAATAAAAGCAAAGGGATGAAAGCGTTTGGCATTTGAATTTCATTATTTGCTGCTGCAGCTGCTCCCCCTCGATCAGCTGGAGATATGATAAACACGAGAGGATTTCCCAGGCATGCCAAGGGGAATGAGCTCCTGTACAGACAGGCTGGCTTGGGCCATGCTCAGGCCTTGCTGTGTCAGTGTCCAGGTCTCATGAACCTGGGTTCTGAGGCTGCAGTGGCACTGGAGGCATCCCTGGGCCCTCCTGAGGTGTATGAAGGAGGGTGTGTTGCCAGGCTACACTCACAAATATTTTGCTTTAAATCCTGTACCAGATGGATGGTGTCTTCCTAACCTTTAGCTGGTTCCAGTATGGTTTGAATTAGGACAGAACAGGGGTATTCTGGTAAGCCAGATTTGGAGAAGTTTTCATTCAGGGCATTTGAAATTGAGTAGAGGCCATCCAGCATTTCTGTAATGCTCTCAAATAAAATGTTCCAAAACATGAGGTTCCACATGACGAAATGATGAATACCTGAAAATGGAGATATCTATCCTGTATTAAATATTCAGGAATAGGATTTCATATGTGTATCAACAGAGAAAGTGACAATTTCCAAGAGTGCTGCTTTCAAAAAAACAAAACAAACAAAAAAACCAGAAGGAAGTTCTAAGTAGTACTAAAAAATTAAGTTTTTTTTTTTCTCTACCAGTTTGTGCTATCAACAAAGTTATGTTTTACTGTCTGAACACGAGCATGACTGCAGGGCTTGGAACTGGCAGGTCTGTGTCCTGAGAGCTCAGCTGACCCCACTGGGATGTTCCCAGCACCCTGCCATACACAGGCACCCCAGCTTGTGCTGACCAGACATGTGGATCGGGCAAGCAGCAGCTTCCTCCTGGGCTGGCTGGAGTCCTGACACCCTTCCTCCAACACAAGGAGCCACCACAAGCCCATGGGCTCTGCAATGCATTCTGTGCCCTGCAAGCCAAAAGCAGCAAGAAGACCTTGGCAGCACTGAGTTAATGGTTCGACTCAGTGATCCTAGAGGTCTTTTCCAACCTTAGTGATTGTGTGATTCTAAGACTATTTCAGCAGAGGGATAAGCCCCTGGCTCCCACTGCTGAGCTCAGCTGCCAGAAAAGTTCCCCAGGAAGCAGCACAGTCTTTGTTTGGTCATTAAAGCAGAAAAAGAGAGAGGGAATCTTAGGAAATGCTTGAAACGATTAGGTGATCTTAACTCTAAGGAGCTAAACAAATGCAAAGCAATTTCCCCCTCAGCCCCTCGTGCTGCTGTAGAATGTAATCTCATTTCTAAACACACAATTACAGAAAATAAAAAGAAAAGAATAATTAATTTCTGCTTCCTCATGCAAATCCTCTGACCAATCATTTAGGGATCAGGGGCAATTCAGCTTCTTGTGCAAATTCCAAACTGAAGGCCTGAAAAAAAACCAAGTGAATGGATTTACTTTTCTAAGAAGCAGAATTAACAAAGGTTCCATTTTCCATGGTTATGTGCCTGGCCAGACAGCCCTTGCCGACAAGCTCTCAAAAAACATGTGTTGGCCTGTTGAAAAGGCCCAGTGTTGACTGACAGACAATTGAAGTGACAAATTGTTTCATTGTACTTGGCAGGGAGAGCGCTGTATTAGATAATTATGGCGAGGAGGGAAGCGACAGGTCACAGGTCAGAAGACACGTCTGACCCTGTTTTCTGAAAGGCCTGAAAGGAGCCATGCCCAGGAGAGCAGCGAGCGGCTTCTCCTCGCGCTGTGGTGATTAGGAGCTAACGAAGATGGAGCAGGACAAGCTCGAGCTGAACACGCAGCAGGATGAGCTCACATGGAACATGGAGCGGGATGAGCTCGAGCTGAACATGGAGCAGGATGAGCTCACACTGAACATGGAGTGGCATGAGCTCACACTGAAGATGGAGCAGGATGAGCTCACACTGAACATGGAGCGGGATGAGCTCACACTGAAGATGGAGCAGGATGAGCTCACACTGAACATGGAGCGGGATGAGCTCACACGGAACATGGAGCAGGATGAGCTCACACTGAAGATGGAGCAGGATGAGCTCACACTGAAGATGGAGCGGGATGAGCTCACACTGAACATGGAGCGGGATGAGCTCACACTGAAGATGGAGCAGGATGAGCTCACACTGAACATGGAGCGGGATGAGCTCACACGGAACATGGAGCAGGATGAGCTCACACTGAACATGGAGCGGGATGAGCTCACACGGAACATGGAGCGGGATGAGCTCACACGGAACATGGAGCAGGATGAGCTCACACTGAAGATGGAGCAGGATAAGCTCACACTGAACATGGAGCGGGATGAGCTCACACTGAACATGGAGCAGGATGAGCTCGCTCCGTCCCAGCCCCACTCGTGGCTCCTGGGATGCAGCTCCCACCGCCCCTTGCTGGCTCCAGCATCCTCAGCTGCCTTCAGCAGAACCTTGGGACCCTGCCACCTCTCCAGCAGCACCAGAGCCTTGGCAGTCCATGGAAACTGGCAGGAAAAGGCAGCATGTCTGGTGCTGAGTGCTGTCCCAGGCACTGGGGCACCAACACCTTCCTTGGCCAGCCCACAAACACCAGCGGGACCAGTCCCTCCCTGCTGGGGCCCGGCTTTTTTGTGGGCTACAACAGAATACAACTAATAGTTATTGAAGCTTCTCTCCTGCCATAGAAACAAAATGTGGCATGGAATCACAGCACAGCTACTCCATTGAGAGCAATGCTACTCTGAGTAATACCAATAATTCAAAACAGATGAGCCAAAGGCTCGAGAACTATGGGCTCAGTATCCCAGTCTGCCCTGACCCCTAGAATTCACTGAAAATTACCTTGAGACTCACCAGAACTCTTTTGTAACTTCTGTGAGGGTTATTTATTGCAAAGTCATAAATATTTGCTATGGATTTTCTCCATCAATCTACAAAATGAATTAGGTCAGAAAAAAATGTATGTACTTGGATTTTGGGCATGTGTTTCCCAGACAGGGGAGAAAGCATTGGATCTCCATTGTGCAGAAGTCGGGCTGCTGCAGAGCTTTGGGCTCTGCTGCCTGTGCTAATTAATTCCCTTCCACAAACAGCTTAAAATGCACACAGTATGGTTGAGAAAGGGGGAAGGGAGGGAAGAGATTCTTCTTTAAATCTCTTTTAAAATATTTCATAAAATTATTTATGGGAAAGGAAAATTCTGTTTCCCTCTCCTCCTTCCCAGACACCCTGCCAGTCCATTAAAACCCTGAAACTGAGAGGCAGCATGTTGAGCCCCAGGGAATCAGCCTTAAGTCAACATCTCGCAGTCTACCTCAGAAGCTAGCACTGGCACCAGCTGGATATGGGGATGGAAGGAGAGTGCCCAGGCACTCTGGGGGCAAAGCCACCCCATTTTCTCACTGTTGAAAAGAGGAGGGAGAGCAGGACTGGCCTTGCAGACATTTCTTTTAACAAGTTTTTATTCAGAAAAGTGCTTAAATGAAACCTTAACTTTGATGATACTACAGTAGGATTTGAGTACAGGTGGATGCTGTACCTGCTGATGAGGGGGTGACAACGAGAAGTGAGGCAGGTTCTTCCCCCAGAGGGTAGTCAGGCACTGAACAGGCTCCCCAGAGCAGTGGTCACAGCCCCAAGCCTGCCAGAGCTCAAGAGTTTGAACAACACTCTCAGGCACAGGGTGGGATCCTCAGGCATGTGAGCACGGTCAGGAGCTGGATGTCAGTGATCCTTGTGGATCTTTTCTAACTAAGCCTCCAGGATCCTGCACCTTTTCAACCACTGCATAATAACTGCATAGGACCTGGCAGCCTGTGTGTCCTGATGGCAATTCACACACAGGCAGCGAGTCCTGGTGGCTGCTCATCCTGCCACCAAAAGCCCCTGAAAAGGTTTGCATGAATGAGCTGATCTAGCTTTGTTTCTGCTCCCATGGTTTGCCCTTTACCCTTTGGCCTTTGCCCAGCTCTGTGGCCACAAGAGTGAGGGTTTGGCCACAGATGACTGCACAGCTGGCCAGATGCTTATTGTGCATGGCACAATGAGCCGTGGTGGGGGCCCACAGCTCTTGCTGGTCCTCAGCCCCAGCCACTACCATGCTCAGTAAAACACCAAACCCAGCATTTTTCTCCTGCTACAAGGAAGGCTCCAGTGCAGTCTGCTGTGTGGGCTGTGTGCAATGCTTCTTGGTGCCAGGGAAAAGGGATGTTGTTTCCCATGCACTTGGGGCTGTGCCCTGTTTCCATCCTGCTTTTCTTCCACTCTATCTGTGCAGCAAACCCAAGCCCTGCCAGCTCTGGCTTTCCTTCCTTGGTGAGAGCCCTTGGTGCTGAGGGGACTCAGCCTGCAGGCAGCCAGGGCTCTGATCAGCACTCCATGGAGAGGAGCTCACATGGCATGTGGCCCATGCAGCCAGCTGGCCCACTGGAAGGCAGCTGAAGGTTGGCAAATGTCCCAAATTTCCTCTCCTCTCCTCTCCTCTCCCCCCCTCTCTTCTCTTCCCTTTTCACGAGTGTCCCAGGAAGGAACAGCTGCCTCTCTGGTTCACTGTGTATGCACTTGGGACTCTGCCCTGTGCAAGTGATTGGTCTGGCCAGGTTCAAGAGCAATATGACCAAGAGCACTAAGGGATCTGAATACATGCTGGCAAGAAGGCTAGCAAGAATACCTTTCACAGCACGTAGGTAAGGCCAGATCAGCTGACCTTCATGCCGAGGATCTGCATGGGGTTTTTTGTGTAGGTGTGTGTCCAACAGCATCTAGATGTCAGTGACAACCCAGGCTACATGTGAGGTGTGGGTCCATGTGTCTGCCTGCTTGGGTACCACAGGCATGCACACCTGCCACTGGCTGGCCACCACCACTGGACACAGGCTCTGGGCTGGGTACCAGAGTAGAAGGAAAAGTTAAGAGAGGGAGAATGACAGGAGGAGCTATTTGTTCAATCAATGATTTACTAGATGTGTACACTGTACTAAAGACTTGTAAACATACTTTAATGGCCAGCTGTAAATCCAGGCAGTAGCAGTGCCAGCTTCATCTCCATCGGATGTGTCTTAAGAACAGCAGAGGAAGGGCTCTGAATCACTTTGTTACAAGCTCTGTCAGCTCTGCAATTATGCATGTAAATCAAAGAACCAATGTCCTCAGGTCAAAATATTTGAGTGCCAGGAAAGGTTTTATGACCAGCAGCTTCTCCTTTGTTGGGTTCCCTGTATTTCCTTGTCTTCCACAGAGGGCATCTCCAGAACGTTGGGTTTCTGTCCCAGTGCCCCAAGTGGTGGCTGTGTTTTCACTGACTATGCTGGAAGTCTCTTTTGTTAATCACTGAAGCACAGCATCATTAGTGAGAAGTGCAGAGTGTACACAAAGAGGAAGTTGCCAAATTACTAATAAGCAGAAACTCCATCCATCTTAATGAGACAGGGTTAAGAAAATAGCAACCTAGAATATACACAATGGAGCCTTTCCAATCTGCTTATTTACTCCTGTTAGAAAGTACCTCTGAACTCCATCTCTGGTCCAGCTTGGAGATTATCACATGGTTTCCAAATCACAGACATCTTATGCTCTTGCAAATCACTTAGCATGAGAAGGATAAATAAATAAGGGGACAGATGCTTCAAAAAATTTTAGAGGGAAGAGAGCAGATAGGATTGCTGAAGAGCAAGAAGCATGAGGAGATGTTTCCTCATGCTGGGCTAGTCTCCTGCTCCCTTCCTTTGGGGTCCTCACAAAAGTAGCCGAGGGTCCCTGTGTTCTCAGGCAGCACAGGGCCACTCTTGGGCCAAGACTTCCATCACATCAGCAGTGTGATTTATACCTCCCCAGTCACTTGCAGCACTTCCCCAGGTTACTCTGGCAATGCAGAAGGGGTTTGCACCCATACCAACATGCCTGTACATCTGTGCTCCCCAGCCACATTTTTCTTTTGTTGGGTAAGAAATGACTTGCAATGCCTTTCACGCATGCAGTTTGGCTGCTGCTGTTTTATTGAACACCAGCACTTGCTGTATGTTATTCAGGCAAACTTTATATATGCCACAGACCCTCTCAGCAGCCTGCACCTGGTCCAGGGCAAAGCTGAGCCTTGTGGAGAAGAATGTGCTGTAATGCAGCAAGTTATTACAAGATAAATATTTATAAGCCCCTGTAAACATTTGCCATCAGTTTCCTCCTGGGACTAGGGGCAGATGGTCAAGAGTTTCAGCAGTGCTGAAGGCATTAGCTCTTGTAGTCCTTTATATAGTAGTTGTATATTGTAGTCCTTAGCTAGTAAACCCACTGTTGATCGTGTATAGTTATAGCATTTATTGGTGCTAATTTCACACAAACAGGAGACATTGGCTGGAATTGCTGCATGCCTTGATCCTGGCCCTGCTGCTGGCCAGCTTTTCGTGAAGGTGTCTCCTGCAGCCCCAGGGGCACTGGACACCAGGCTGAGGCATTGGACCAGGTCCCCACAGCTGCAAAACCTCCCTGTGCACATTCCATGAGGCGAAGGAGTTTTCCTGGCTGCATCAGTGTTACTGGAGTCTTGGAGCAATCTGCTGAGAAAACCAGAAAACAAACAAGGCAAAACCAACATCCTCCTTGAGGACTGACCCTGGCAGGGGCTATCAGATTTCGGTGAGCTGAGGGGTTCTAACCTAAAGCAAATATTTCCTGGGGGTGTCCAGGAGCTGTCCTGCTGCATGGGGTGGCATGGTGGGCTCTCCATGTAGGGACATGGTAGGTGGCTGCCTCTGCCAGTGCATCCTATCTGCCCCCAGAGAGGGGCATGGGCACCAAGGGACAGCGTGAGCCCTGGGACAGGGACTGTGGGGACCCACAGCCAGTTTGTCTCATCTCCCCCCTTACTGCTGCCTCTGCTGGGGCTGAGACAGGACTAAAGCAGTGGTGGGAAACTGGAGAAGAAATGCCAGGGCAGGCAAGGCCGTGACTCTTCCATGCCCTCAAGAGCAGGAGTAAAACAATGAGACCTGGGCAATAGTGCTTGTTGCATGGGAGTATTTGGGGGCTCCACTTTGCTGCTCATGCACTAAAACCAGTCATTTGGCAAAAATCAGCTCAGTTAGCAGGCTTTGTTCATAAAGAGCCAGGGCCTGAATGGACTCAGGGCTAATATATTCTATTATCCCATGCCTGCCTGTTTCCTCAGGGCAGCATGCAGGGAAAGGCACATTCCAGCACCAGGTGGCCAGGGCAGAGCGTGCCCAGCGTGGGCAGGGAGGATGGGACAGGTGGGAGAACACCCCTGCCAGCAGTGTGGGGACATGTCACCTGCCACCTGCCCTGTCACCACGGAGCACCCACCACAGGTGGACGTGGAGCAGAGCGGGATGCCGAGCTGCAGACGAGGGCAGAGAGCCTGGGATGAACAATGGAGCCAGGAATAGGCACAGTTAATTGGACTGGGCTTTTCACAGGGCACGAGAGGTCTTGGGACAGCCAGAATGGTGTGTGGTGCAAAGCCTCTCATTATTCAATAAGAAAATGTTAGCCCCTGTGGGAAAGGCAGCAATAAATGGCTATGACATTAGAGACAAGGCAGAGGTTCTTACCAGTGGGCTACATAATTATGAAGGGATATGGCTGCGCAGGCTTCACTCAGAAAAGTTTGTGTGCAGTCTGGAAGAGGTCTGCTGGAAGAGCAGCCCTTCTTTGGCAGCTGCTTTCTAAGAGATCTGGTATCATGTATTAAGCAATTTGGTGGCCTAGATCAGAGTTGGCATTTTCATTTTGTTTAGGTTTTTTCCTCCTTCTCCCTGGTATCTTATATTTTTTAAAATAAAAAATGGTTTGCCAGCAATTGTATTTGCTGGTCAATTGTATTTCAGTTTAGAATTTACTCTTGATTTCCCATTCAGGCGCTATTGTCATGAATGTGGCTATCAGCCACAGAAGAGAGAAGGGAGCCAGCAAAAACCTTCCCTGGGCCAAGCTGAGGAACTGTCCAGGCCACGCATGTGGTCAGATTTAGCAGCCAAGGCATGCTGAACTCCAGCTTTCTGCTTGGATCAAGAGCCGTGAACTGTGGCAGCCCCAGCAGCTACTGTTCAGTGTGTCAGGGCTGCAGTGAAACCACGAGTCAGTGTGGGATGCTCCAGGGCACATATCCCTGGGGTGACCATGGCAGGACATTGACCTGCTGCCATGTGCAGATAACTGGAACCCTGAGTGTAGTTTTGTTGCAGTGTTCCAGCTGTTGCTTTTGGAGAGCTCTCCAACTTTTGAAGAAGAGTTTCCCAAGTCCTCACCTTGCCTGCCTGCCTGTGATATTCCTATTGCATGCCTCAGCCTGGAACAGAAGGATCATAGCACTGCCAAAGTCAAGCACACTCATTGCTGCTCTGCATATAGAGGCTCTGAGACTTTCCTATGACCTTGCCATGGAAAGTGGAGAGGCAATGGTACAGTTTGGTTCACAACCAGAGACTTGTTCCCATGGATGTAACACCTGGGTACAAATCAGAATGTATGAATAAATATTTAGATCAGTACCCTGTTCCACTTTACACCTGTTTCCTGGGACGCAGCATTATTTTTTAATTTCTCAAACTGAAATGTTTCAGTGTTTCTAAACTAGTTTCGTTAAAAGCAGATTTCAGAATTTCTCAAGGAATGAGAAGTCCATTTTGCAGGTGTTTCTTGGTACAAACGGTGATCAGTGCTTTACCATTGTTTCCTGAGCCCAAGTAGCAGGAGAGGGCCTGCTCCATCCAACTGCGTCTTGCATCCCGGGTCCCTCGTTCACCGCTAAATTCTTCACTTCATTAGTGGTGCTAACTGGCTGCTCTCTTCTGCTGGCCCTCGGGTGAAACTGGCTCTTTCAGACTGCCACACCGCAGAGCCTCTTCCATTTACCTCTCAATGAGGTGTAGTTCCTGTTTTAAGTAGTACAAGTTGTTTGAGCCGAAGGTAGCAGCAGGAAGGAGAGCTTTGGAGATTCCAGAGGAGGGAGCTGAGGAGAGCTCCCTCGGACAGGGACCTGTGGGTACACAGGGGCAGAGCTGCTCAATGGCCGGATATTGTGCAGAAGGACCGAGCCCACGTCTCCTGCCCGGCCTGCACCAAGGGCAGCCTGCTGTGCCGCACACCTGTGCTGGCACCTGGGCAGCCCCGCGCCCTCCGCCCCTCCCGGCTGTGGAGGGCAGCGAGGTTTTGAAAGGTAAGGGCTTGGGGCTGGTGCTGCTGGAGGAGCGGGGAATGCAGCTCCCCAGGGCACCCAGATGTGACACCACAGAGCAGACCCCCTTTCTCTCTCGTTTTTTGTTTTGTTTGGTTGTTGTTGTTTTTTTTCTTTCAAAATCATAGTTTCTGTTGGAATTTGTCAACTGGGAAATGAGTTCTGCACGGTCCATCAAGGTTCACAGAAATATCTGCAACCTTGGAACAGCCGCTCAGGAGCGCCTGGGCCTCGCAGAGCCGCTCCGGCTTCAGAGAGCGGGACCGGCCCCGGGGCTTCGGGCCGCCCGGCGGGGCTGCAGCCGAGCGCTGCTGCGGGGGAGCCCCGGCCCCTCGGGACCCCCGAGCTCCCCGGCTGCACTGCTGCGGGCCGGGCCCCGCGGGCCCTCAGCCGCTGCGGGTGGGGCCAGGCCGGGCTGTGCTCCGCTGGGCTGCGCTCCGCTGGGCTGAGTTACGGGGCCGGGCCAGGCTGTGCCGGGCTCTGTTGCGGGGCCGGGCTGTTACTGGTTTAGGTTACGGGGCTGTGCTGTGCCGGGCTGTGCTACGGGGCCGGACTGTGTCGGGCCGTATTACTCGGTTAGGTTACGGGGCCGGGCTGTACCGGGCTGTGCCGCGTTACGGGGCCGGGCCGGGCTGCGGGACCGTCGGGGCTGGGCGGGGCGGGGTGGGATTGGCTCCTGCGGCCGCTGATTGACAGCGGCGGGCGAGCGCGCGGCGGGCGGCGCCGCGCTGATTGGCTGCTGCGGGCTCACAAACCC
>VXBI01007917.1:96192-132543 GCA_013397375.1 Toxostoma redivivum | reverse complement strand
GCTGCTGGCCTGCGGCGTGGCCAGCGAGTACGACTATGTCAGCTACCAGTCAGACCTCGGCCCTTACCCCGGCGGGCGCTTCTACGCCAAACCCCACCAGTGCGTGGCCATCCCTGCCGACCTGCGGCTTTGCCACAGCGTGGGCTACGACAAGATGGTGCTGCCCAACCTGCTGGACCACGAGACCATGGCCGAGGTGAAGCACCAGGCGAGCAGCTGGGTCCCACTGCTCAACAAGAATTGCCATATGGGCACCCAGGTCTTCCTGTGCTCCCTCTTTGCCCCCGTCTGCCTGGACCGGCCGGTCTACCCCTGCCGCTGGCTCTGCGAGGCCGTGCGTGACTCCTGTGAGCCTGTCATGCAGTTCTTTGGCTTCTTCTGGCCAGAGATGCTCAAGTGTGACCAGTTTCCCCAGGATGATGTCTGCATTGCTATGACAGCTCCCAATGCCACCGAGGTCTCCAGGCCCAAAGGTAAGGCATGGCTCGTGCTGCAGCCTTGCTCCTGGCACTCCTCTCCGAGCTGACAGGGCAAGTGTTAGCCCAGGAGGGGCCACATGGGACTGAAGGAGCTCTTGTGGTGGGAGGCTCACCTGAACTCTTCTTGGCAGCAGCTCTCCTCTAGCCTCCTGGCCCAAGGAAAGTGAGATGCCCTGCCAGCTCCTCAGCCCTTCCCCAGAGCCTTGGGACAGGCTGTTTGGGACATGATGAGGTTGTGCCTGTTCTGATCCCTGCACTGGGATCCCTGATCTCCAGGCACTGGGGCTGGGCTCCAGCTCTGAAGGACCAAGGTGTGACCCTCTGTCCTCAGATACTGCACTGCCCTGGTTCTGCTCCCGAGCCAGGCTCCTGCAGGGCTGCTCTGGGCAGCAGGAGGATGTGTGGTCTCCAGGGCACAAAGTGCTGGCTGACTGGAGCCAGCAGTAACAGTAGTCCTGGCAGGATCCCCCACGTCCAGTGCAGTCCTAGGGCAAGAGGCTGGGCAGCTGGTGGCTGGGCATGCAGTGGAGATCCAGCCCTGCCCTCGGGTGGGCAGAGGGAGCCGGGAACCTGCCCAAAAACGACTAGGGAAAGTGAACGTAGTTCGTGTTTGTTTCCATTGCATGCAGCACGCTTTTGTGGTGCCAGACTGGCTTGTTCGAGTTGCAGCGAGTCTGGCTTGTTGCTGGAAACTTGAAAATAAATAAATATCCTGGTGTTACTTCAGCGTTTGCTATTGGAGCACTGTGAAAGGCAGGCAGGAGGAGTGTTTGTAGAGGGAGATGGCAGAGGGCTCTAAGAGAGTGCAGTGTTTTTTGGCCAGCAGAGCCTCATTGAAAGGAATTGTCACTCCTGATTCCTCGGGGGCATCGTGCCGGCCCTCGGGAGGAGCTCAGGGATGGGCAGGCAGGGGGGCTGAGTGGTTTCCGTGGCTTCTGCGCGGTCAGAGCTCTTCTGCAGGGACGTCTGCCCTTTGCAGTTACCTGCACAGACAAAGACTGGATGTGTGCTCTACTGGGAGAAGTAACCCAGCAATGTGGACTGTGCAGTGTCATCCTGCCCATCTTGAGAGGACTTCAGAGAGCCCCTGTGTTACAGGATGGGAGCAGAGTGGTCCTGCAGCAGAGAGGGGTGCCCTGAGGTGTCTGTGGAGCTGTGTGAGGGCAGCACAGGGCAGTGGCGCCGTGGCTGTGGCATGGCAGGCACAGGGGACACCCAGGCTCAGTACCCAGGGGAGCTGTAGCAGGAGCCCATGTCACATCTCGGCAGTGACATCAGGGCAGGTGGAATGTGAAGCTTGTGCCGGTGCCAGGGGTGGGGGGCGTTGGGGGGCTGAGCTCGGGCTGGTGTCCTTGCCAGGCACCCAGCCTGTCCCCACAGTGATGGCAGCACAGCCATACTGGCTTCCTTGGCAGGGCTTGCCCTTACTGATGTGACTGCTGGAGAAACCTCGTTGTTCTCCAGGAATGCTCTAAATTAATGTCTTACATGAACCTGGACCCTTGGTCAAGACCGCAGCCATGTTCCGTGTTGCAGGTACAAAGGTTGCTTTTATTTCCCCGGGGACTTGCAGCCAAGCATACTCCCGGGACAGCTGGGTCTGAGCTGCCCCTTCCAGGGTCTGAAGTAGAGTCTGAGCTGTGTGCAGGTCATTCATTTTACAGACTTTAATGAGCCAAGGCCTGGGAACAGTCTTCTAAATGAGCAGCGTCGGCCACGTTTTCCTTTGAGTAGTTTGACGACTTTCTCTTCACCTTTCAGACGTGTCCTGAAAGCAGCACTGAGGTGGGACACTACTGCTTTCTTGTGGTGCCTCCATCAGTTTGGAGTGAAATAAGCAGACTCCAAGTTAATTGCAACCACTGCTGTGATGTGAGCCTGTACCACTGCATCTCCTGCGTGCGACGGAAGATCTGTTAATGACCCATGAAGCACCCATTGCTTCAGCTCTGGTGCTGCCACCTCCTGCAGATGTCGAGTCATCCTAGGTGACCTGCAGCTCAGTCCTTGTCCCTGTGCTGGCTGGCTGCTTTCATCTGCCTGAGTTCTGCTATGTGCACCCTGTCCATGGTTTGTGTTTTCTGTCAGCACCAGCTCCTGGAGCCCCTTTGCTCTTGGGCGCAGGAGCGTTTCCTGTTGATTCAAAGAGGGTCAGATCCAAGCAGTGTCCCCCCTTTTCTCTTGGTACTAATAAGAACAAACTCTTTCAGTATTTTTCCCCATTAACACCTTGAAATTGGAATTTGTTTCTGCCTCTCAAAGAGCTGACCTGCTGAATTCCTTTCTCCTTAAGCACAGGCAGTAAAGCCTGCAGGCCCACAGGATGCATCAGGGGAGTTGCAGATTAATACAGCATTACACATTCCTTCTCTTGCCCCTGGAGTAAGCTGGCTCTACAGCCAGGCATTGGAAAATGGTCAGCAGGGAACAAGCTGGAGGCAGGCTGAGATTGTGCTTGGAGCTGAGCCGTCAGCTGCAGCAGATGGGCCCCAGCCAGCCTGCAGTGGGCCCCAGGGGTGGGCTAGAGATGTCTGCTGTAGTGCCTCAGGAAGGATGGGAGGGCTTGCAGTTTGGGGGTAGCTGTGGCTCCACAGATCAGCAGTTTTCCTGGGGCACAGAGCTGTGCAGGAGCTGGCTGGGCCCCCAGTATTTGTGTTCCTGACTGTAGTAGTGATGTGGTGACCCAGAGCAGAGGACAATTTTCCTTCCCATTGACAGGGGACAGTGTCTCCTGCAGTCCTGTTGTGCTGTGAAAGGGCTGCAGGAGACAGGGCTGGAGAGTGGGTTGATTTGGATTGGATATAAGGAGGAAGTTTTTTTCAGTGAGGGTTGTAAAATACTGGCACAGATTACCTAGAAATGTGGTGGATGCCTCATCCGTGGAAACATTCATGGCCAGGTTTGGTGGGACTCTGAGCAACCTGATCAAGTTAGGGCAGGGAGATTGTGCATAAGTGGAGCTGCTGCCTGTGGAAGGGGCTCCCAGGTCCAGCCCACAGGATTGCTGCTGGCTCTGGGCCCTGGTGCAGCAAGGCAGGGGTCTCTGCCACCTTGGGTGTGTTACAGCCTGTTCAGGGGCTGCTGGAGCATAGCTAGAACAAAGCCTGTGTTTGCACCAGGAAACAATGAGTCTTATTTTCCATTTTTGTTTGCTTTTTTTCCTATTTTAATTGGTTGCCTGAAAAGCTCATAGAGTGGATGCGGTGGTGGCTTTCATGTTTGTCTGGCTGGTGTAGGCTTGGCTAGCCTCCTCATGTGCACTTTGGCTGCTGAGGCAGATTGGAGTGCTTGGCATGGCTTGTTCCTGATGGTGGTCCCCAGCACAGTGATGAACTCCTGGCTCTGCAGCAGATGGAGGGCTGGGCCTGTGTCCCTTTCCCATGAGGACCCTCTCTCCCTTGTCATGAGCTCATTAGATGTGCAGCCTGGAAAGAAATATTCTGACTGCTGATTTTAAAAATCAAGTGTTAGGGATGCCATCATAACTCCAAAGCCTGGCTTCTACCTGTGTCTCTGAGTGAGATGGTGATGGTGGCAGTTGCCTGTTAGGGCTCTAGAAGAAGAGTTTATGCAGGTGATGGGCAGCTTTCAGAGGTACAGAGTGTGGGGCTATGGAGGTGGATGTTGGTGCTCTGAAGGCTTACTCATGACTTGCACATAGGAGTGAGCAGAAGGCCAGTTGCTCTGCATGTGTGATTAATAAAGTCATGGTGCATGTCCCCAGGAATTAGCATTTGGCACAGAAGAGATTTGGGGGTGGCGACAGAGAAAGAACAAGCCACAGAAAACAAATGTCTGGCCTGAATCCCCATGGGGCATCTGTGGCTGAGGAGACACAACACTATGGTCATGGCTGTGCCTCCCTTGCCAGCCATGCTGGCTCTGCACCCCTCTTTCTGTGACACCTCTCTGTGTTTTTGGTCCAGCAGTGCTGTGGGTTTGCTGGCCTGGCTGAGGGCTGGAAGGCCATGAGTGTTCTGTTTACATGCAAGGACTGGCAGATGTTTTGCTGCAGTGTTGTCCCTGAGAATAACTCCCTTGTGTGGGAAGAGCCCTCCGTCTTGCTGGACCAGGAACAAGCAGCATCTCCCAGCTCAATAAATTCATCTGCCAGTAGCTCAAGTCTAGTCTGTGCTGCTGGGTGGTCTTCTCCAACTGCAGATGGGAGCCTGGAAACAGAGTCTTATTCTCTGGATGAAGTGAGCTTTCCTCCCAGGACAGATCCCAGTGAAATCCCCCGGGCTGGCATTTCCCAAGAGGCAGATGGCTCTGCTCTTCTGGAGCCATGAGGCTGTCCTGGGCTCAAAACAGAAGAGAGGATGACCACTCTTGGTGGTGGCAGCGTCCACAAGAGCTGTGCTGGTCCATCCCCAGCCAGTGCTGCTCTGGGACAGGAGGGAGGGTGGCAAGGGCCTTCCTGAGCACTGCCTGGGCAGTCTGGGATGGTCCCCAGTACTGAGGGGAACACTGGACTGGACTGGGCTGTCCCAGTACTGAACCCCTTGCCTGGCACCAGGGTAGCACCTTGGCACTGGAGCCATCTTTGGGCAGCATCCTGCTGCTGGGTTCGGGCATTGTGTGCCTGCCTTGGCATGCCATGGGGAGGGATTGTCAGCAGGCTGTGGGCCATGCCCCTTGGCAAGCCACTCCCCTCAGCTGAGTGCCTGGTCCTGAAAACTCCTCTCTTTGCCAGTGCTGTCCTTTTGCTCTTAGCAGTTGCCTGTGCCTGGCCTTGGGGCCACTGACAGCATTGGAGTGGGGCTGGCAGGAGGCTGCCTGTGGCCAGTGCTGCCCTGTGAGCTGGTGGATGGCTCCTTACACCCAGCAGGGTGCTGTCCCTCACAAATGGGAGCTGGGAACCCATGGCAGGGTGCATGGGCATGGATCCCTCTTGACAGCACTGGCAGTCTGGCTCTGCAGTGCTGCTTGTGCTGGCTTCTCACCACCTCTCAACTGTCTTCACTTCTTTTCTCTTGCCAGGAACAACTGTGTGTCCCCCTTGTGACAACGAGATGAAGTCAGAGGCCATTGTGGAGCACCTGTGTGCCAGCGAGTTTGGTAAGGAGGAGCATGGGGAGGCTTCCCACGGGGCAGTGTGGCTCCTGCATGGGCTAGACTGGGGTTACCACCGTTCCCTGCCCGCAGTGGTGCTGCTGTGTCCTGCTGTCTGTCCTCAAGGCCAGGCACGTGTGCCTCTAGATGTCAGTGTCGGTATGTGGAGGTGGGTGTTGTTAAAAAATGCAAAGCTACTTGAAAGCTTTGTCCTAAATGAGTGAGTGACTCAGACAATCAGAGGTAAACTGAACTTCATTTTTAAAAAAAGATTATCACAGGGAAATATATTAGCTTTCTCAGATCAAACCTAGAATTAACTGGTTTTTACATCCTTGCTGGTGTATGTAACTTTCCCAGAAGATTATTAAAGGCATATTGAACAAGGTGTGCATTCCTGGGGGATTAGCACTTGAATGTGCCCTGTACGGAGCGTGCTTATGCAAACCCAAACCTGCTCTGCATGCTGGTGTGCTACCCTTTCTGCTGGAAATGAATTCTCAACTCTCCTGCAGATTTGGCATGCTGGAAGTCCTAAGTTCAGCGCAGGCTCTTTCTAACAGGAAAAAGCATCAACAGAAACACCCATGTAATAATTTCCCAGGAATGTGCATACCTCTGGCTTGGCTGGGGAATGGAAGCAGACATTCAGTGCATGGCCTGGCTGGGGTGTGGGAGGTGCTCAGAGCTCTGTTCTGGGCCTACCATGGAAGCTGAATCAGAGCTGCCCTTGCCTCACTGCACACACAGGAAGGGAGAAACAGCTCTGGGAGCAGCACACCTGGTTTGGATGGGAGCTCCCTGCCTGGTGATGCAGAGGCATTGCCCCAGTCCAGGCGCTGGAGACCTCCATCCCAGAGGAGCAGCAAGGGGCACTGGTCAGTGGCAGCAGTGGGTCTGGTGCTGGTGGGTCACTGCAATACCTGTCCCCTTGCCAGATGTGTGCAAGGAGTGAGCTGAGGTGGTGTCCTGCTGGTAAGCAAGTGCTGAGAAGGGAAATGCAAACTTAACCACACACTTGTCATCAGCTTGTGCTGCTAAATATCCTCCTGTGCTCCGGGACAGTTACACAACGGGGAGCAGAGGCCAAACCAGAATTCCCTGCCTTGGGACAGTGACTTGCCCACAGTGTAAGTTGTTATTGGGAAAGACGGTGGTGACAGTGTCCAAAGGATGGAATTATTTCTTGGCGGATGTGGCCCGTCTGTAGCCAGCTGGGGAGCAGGAGCACCGGATAGGATGCATTGCAGGTCCTACCTGTGCCCTGTGATGGAGAGCAATGCAGGGGTGAGAAGGATGTCTCAGCAGAGGGAGTGGCTAGTGGACAAGGCATTGGCTTCAGGAAGTTTTCCCAAAGCATAGTGCATGGCCCTTGGATCTTTGTTTAGTCTTGTGGGGTTACTGAGACAGGGTGATTTCTTAAGGAAAGCTGTTTATCTGGCACTATTATTAACTCCCAAACCTTCAGACTGGGGTTTCTCATGCACGTCCCCCAAGGTAAACACTGGCAGCTGACAGGTTACAGATCCTCATCAAAGCCAGACATGTACAATAAATGTTTAAACTAACATGTGCTGCACAGGGCAGCTGTTGGTAGGTCTTACACTGATTCCCACTGTGTCATTACTGCAGGTTTCTCTTACATCCCAGCAGCTTGTTACAGAAAAGAGGTGAGGACTTTGCCCACCACAGAAGAGTGACAGTGCCAGTGTAGGAAGTGGCTGTGTAGCAGCCCTGCTATCAGTGCAGGAAGAGAGCTGCAGTGAGCTGTGAACACAAACTGTAAAGACAAGTCAGGAGAGATCTTGGACAAGATGCTGGGGGTCACAGGGGTGCCAGGAGACTGCCAGCCTCATGGTCAGCAGAACTCTGGGTTTGCCTTTGTTTGAGCAAGGATGAATATAGACTCTGGAGTGCTGTTTTGAGGCAGCTTGGCTGCTCCTCTGAGGGTAAGACAGCTTTGGGGTGGATGTCAGTGAGGGGTACTAGAATCCTGGCCTGAGCACAGAGCAGCACAGGGGGCTGATCAGGTATGTGGGGGTAACTGTGGTGTAGGTTTTAGTGTAGTGCTGGTGTGGAGGCAGTGATGGATGCAAGAGGAAGCAGGAGATTGGCCTCCAGTGCCCCCACAGCTGCCTCCCCCCTGCCCTGGGCTGCAGCCAGCGCTTGTTTCTTGCTCCAGGAGTTCATTCCACGCTCTGTTTCTCTTAGTGATTTTATTTATTGTTTCTGCCCTTTCTCTGGGGTCTGAGGGGATCCTGCTGAACGGGCTCTGTGGCACTGGGGACTGCAAAACAATCAATACATGCTGTTTATTTTTTCTCTGTGACTGACGGGTCCTTGCCTGCAGCCTTCTCCTGTTACAGCCCTAATGTGTCTTCTGGCAGGTTTCTTCCTTCTCAGTGATTTCTATAGGAAGGAAAAATGAGGCTGAAGGAGCAGTGGCGCTTTCCCTTCTCTCACATTCCCTTTCCTGCACGAGGTGCCGGAGTGGGGCCCCTGCCCGAGCAGGCAGGAGAACAGCAGAGGCAGCATCCTAGTCCCAGGGTGTCCTGTCCTGTGCTGAAAAAGAGAGGTGGAGGTGCCAGTGAGGTACAGGAGTGGTGCATGGTAGTGGGTTGTGAACAGGGCACAGGGGCTCCTGCTCCCAGCTGGTGCCTACCCCGGTGCAGTGCCGTCCTTGGGGAAGGTTGTGCTCGAACACGTGTGTGTCCATGAAGGTAAATGGCAAGAAGGGCTTGTGGGTGGCATGTCAGCCCTGCAGCCCTCCTGGGCCATGCAGAGTGGCAGGGGCTGGGGATGCTGGAGCAGCCTGGGTCACAGTGCAGCTGCTGGGCTGGAAAGGTGGCCTGTGTTCCTGCTGGGCTCAGCTCTGCCTGGCAGCCAGAGCTTTGGTCTGGCTGAGCAAGCGTGTTCTGGGATCTCAGAGGCAATTCTGGCCCCTCTCCCACTTGGTGCTGAGACAGATTTGGTGCAGCATGGGGGAATGGAGAGGCCAAGGTTCCCAGTGAGGAATCTGTTTGCTTTGGCAGCTCAGCTGGGTCCTGGAGCCAAGACTCCAAGCGTCCCACCCGAGCCACGGTTCCCCCACCAAATGCCATGTTCTAGGAATGCCAGGAGCTGGGGGCTGCCTCCCATGGCGTGCTGGTGAGCTCTTAGAGCAGGATGGAATGAATGTTCCCTCAGGCACCGCTTTCCTGGTGCACATGGGACCTGGCCTGCCACTGTGGAACACAGCTTTCATGCCTGGGAATCTCACCTGGAATGTGGCTTGGGACTTAGGGAATGTGGCCCAATTAAGTGAACAAGGGGAATTTGGGGAGCTAGGTCACTGCAGAGAAATGAGGGCTGAGCAGAGATCATTGTGCTTGTGTGACTGCTCAGCCTGCAGCACCAAAGGCAGATGAGGCTTGGTGGTCCCTGAGCCAGGCTGTGTTTACCTGGGCAGCACTGCAGCTCTTGCTGGTTATGAGGCCATTGCTGCTGGGAAGAACAGAGCCTGACACAAACTATTTGCACCCCTGGTCAGGGTCCTCCTTCATCCCCCTTGGCATTATCCCATCTTGGCTCTGTGTGCTGCTCTGCACGAGCAAGGTTTGGATGAGGTTTTGGTCTACATCTGGATTTATGGTTCCCCTGGGCAGCTCCCATGAACCTGCATTGCTGGATCACAAACTGCTGTGTGCAGGGAAGGGAGCAGCTGTGAGCTCCCACAGCACAGCATTACCAGGCCTTCTTTGTCTTCAGTGGTGTGTGATACTTGGAGAAGATCAGCACCTCCACTAGCTGGCAGATCCTCTTCTTCCTCTGGCAAAAAGGATCAGACTTTGCAGTGATCTCAGCAAAGCTGTTTGCAAACAAGCCATTTTGCAAAAGTCTCTTGCTGTGCTGTTGTAATGGTGTTTTACCATCCCTCCTGGCCTGGCCACCTCTGTGCTTAGTGCAAGGGCTCCAGTCAGCATGAATAAAGGAAGTGAGGCTGACATTGAGGGCTGTTGCTGCTACTGCTGCCCAGTTGATGTCATGGAGTGTAGAGCTGCTTGAAAACTACTGACTTCATTTCCAGATTTTTTGCAAACTCATCTGGTTCAGCATCTTTAGCTCCTTAAAGCTGGAGTGTCTTTAGCTCCTGAATTTGGAAAACAGATGGAATGAAAATTTCTCTTAGGTTTCCAGTTCTAGATTACTTTCTTCTACAATGACAGTGTAACATGACAGGGCTCTTGGCAAACCTAGGGGATGTTTTTGGCACAGGGCAGACAAACACCATTGCTCCTGTTGCCAGGGTAGTGGCTGGGAGCACAAGGGTGATGCTGAGTCTCTGCTGCCTGCTTGGGATGTCATCATGCTGTCCTGCTGCCATCTGTGTCTGGAACAGTGAGCAGTGCTGCCATCCAGGAAGCAGCACGTGTGTACTGCTACGTGTTCCAACAGAGCAGGACTTCAAGGAATGATGCTGTGGGGACCTGTCTCCCTGCCAGAGCCAAAGGTTCTTGTGGACTGCCTGCAACTGTCCTGAGACTCTAATGAGAAGGGACAGCAGCCAACAAATCACCTCTCTGAGCACTAGTTATCTGCAGCTCTGAAGTAAACTCCCAAATGATGAAAATATGTTTGCAATTTTTGGCCATATGTGCTTTTCCCCAAAAACGAGGCAGAGCCAAATGGCACAGAAATGATGTTTTAATGTACAACACATTTTCATCATTTTTCTCATGTATGCAAAATTCCTCTTCATGGTCATGGCAAAAAGCCTTGTTTTTCTTTTTTAGGTGGCAAGGGGTTTTGTGATTAACTCAAGAAAATGCTGAACCCAAAGAGGGAGAGGATTTTCCATGGAAGTTGTATCTTCCCTTCTCCCAGGGAAGGTGCAGGCACATGACTGCATGACTCCACAGCTCTAATGCAGAGACATCCAGTGCTTGAAAACTTTTTTCACAGGCACCTGAGGGCGGCTGTGACTGCAAACAAATGCTTGAGAAGCCAAATTGACCTTTTAAATGATCCTTTCAAGAGTCTCTCCATGCCACTAGAGCAGGGAAGTCACCTAATTTACTCAGCTAACATTTGTGCTTGGCAGCTGAACAAATCCTCTCACAAATGGGAAGTGCTGGGTGCTTTGCTGAAGGAAGGGAAACAAAGATGTCAGTGTTTGGTACTGTCCTGGGCATGGAGTAGCTTCACCTCAGGTGCAAGGGTATGTGTCATAGTGGCCAGGGTGATGCCATGGAGCAGGAGGAGTCAGGAGCAGAGCAGAGAGGCGGGGAATGCAGGAGTGGAGCCGGGCACTGTGTGTCTGCAGTGGGACTTGCTGCGGGTCAAGGCTGCTTAGGAGCTTTGTGTTTCTCCTCTCCCGTCTTGTTTTGCAGCTCTTAAGATGACCATAAAGGAAGTGAAGAAGGAGAGTGGGGACAAGATGATCATTCCACGGAAGAGGAAGGCACTGAAGCTGGGGCCCATCCGAAAGAAGAACCTGAAGAAGCTGGTGCTGTTCCTAAAAAACGGGGCAGACTGTCCCTGCCATCAGCTGGACAACCTCAGCCACTACTTCCTCATCATGGGCCGCCAGGTGAAGACCCAGTACCTGCTGACAGCCATCTACAAGTGGGACAAGAAGAACAAAGAGTTCAAGAAGTTTATGAAGAAGATGAAATCCCCCGACTGCCCGACGTTTCCGTCCGTGTTCAAGTGACCTGAGGGTGGGGGAGCCGCTGGCCACGCCTGCCCAGCGGGGCACGGCTGGAGCCCAGCCTTCCTGCTCCTCCTGCTCCTCCATCCTGCTCCTCAGAGCTCCCTCAGCCACCTCAGCCCTCCCACATGCCCGCTGCTGGCGCTGGCCTGGTGGCCTGGGCGTGTGATGCACACGGTTTGTGTCTGCACTGTCTAAAAACCCGTTCTTGTACAGATGTGCACAGCCATTGACACAGCAGCTGTCAGGTAAAGAGGGCGAGCAGAGGGCTGTGAGGTGACCTTAAGAGCTTGCATGCTTGCAGAAAGGACCCTCGTGACCATGTCACTCCTGTCTTCATGGCTGCAGGACTGCCCCCAATTCCTAAATGAACCTGAGCTGGCTGATTAGACAGAGATCCCATCTTCATGATCAAAGTTAATAAATGAGTAGTGGAGAACCCGTTACAACCTCTGATAAGAATTCCTAATAGCTAATTGCCCTCTCTGTAAAAATATCCCTTTATAGTCTTAACCTGCTTAGTTTAAGCCTTAACCCT
Organism: Toxostoma redivivum; assembly: GCA_013397375.1. Classification (NCBI taxonomy): domain Eukaryota; kingdom Metazoa; phylum Chordata; class Aves; order Passeriformes; family Mimidae; genus Toxostoma; species Toxostoma redivivum. The sequence continues at coordinate 120,785 of VXBI01007917.1, read as the reverse complement.
GGTTCCTTGTGGTGCCTTGATGGGCTGGAGCCCTCTCTCACCAGCATCTCTTGTAATGTCCCCCTGGGTGCCTGCCTTGGCATCTGCTGTGCCAGCTGAGCCCCTCTGGCCCAGTGCTGTGCTCACCCAGTTAGCCTTTGAGTCTCTGCACTGGTCCCAGTGTGTTGGTGCACTGGGCATGGGGACTCTGCCTCCACCTGTGCCTTTGGACACAGCAGTGTCCAGCTGAGATGCCCTGCCCTCCCCTGGCACTTGCCATGCACAGTGGCCTGGGCTGCTGCTGCCCAGAGCTGTCACTGCATTTTAAATCTGTGCAAAGGTTCAGTGCTGGCCTGCCCAGGGCTGTGGCTGGGGGGAGCTCATGGCCAGCTCCTCCAGCTGCTGTCACTCCCTCACTTTACCAGTGTTTTTATAGTTCTTTAGGCTGCTGGCAGAGTACCAGAGTGCAGAAGGACGAGGACAGGTCCCTGTGGAGCGCTGCAGGCAACGTATCTCTCAGTCTTTCCCTCTGCTGTGGGACCCCCTCAGCCTGGGGTTTTGTCTGTTTCATCTATGACAACTCGGCTCTCTATCATTATGTCTTTGTTGCTCTAATCAAAATGTCATGTTTGTATGATTTCAAATAGTTTATGAAAGACAAAAAATATCTTACCCAAATGATTACATTTATTGACCAAGCTGAAATTCATTTTTCTGTTAATTGGACTAGTTCTCTTTTTCATAGACCCATACCACTCTATATTCGTTATCCTTCCTCTTTACATTTAGTATTCTCATCCATCACCAGTACTCTAAGAGAATGAATATCTGATGTCTGAGATAATCCTGTTGTATCACAGTTAAGTGAAATAACAAATCCTCATTTTTGAGGTTTGAACCAAACCCCCTCGGAACTGGTAAATTCATTATTCCTTAGCTTGGGAGTGGTGCTTATTCCCCACATGGGGACAGGGCCACGGACTTGGTTGTAGAAGAATTACATTAACAAGCCAAGTATTCTGAGGAATGATGTTTCACAGCTAACAGAGGGATGGATTTAGGATGTGAACTTTGTAGAGTCCCCCTAGGTTGTCTTAGACCACCATTTGTAGCAGTGTTGTTTCTTTATTGCAAAATTAATCATTGTAGATAATGTGCTTTATTAGTGAAGTAAAGAAATAAATAAACCATGGGCTTTAACATCACAGATTGATGAGGTGAAATGATGGAGAGGGCTGACAGATCCAGCCATGTGGGGAATGGAGTCAGGACACGATGAGCTGAAAGTCTGGTTATCTGTGAGTGCCCACAGTGCCCCTAAAAGCCCCACTGGGATGGGGCAGGGACCCTCTGTCCCCACTGCCTCACCTTCCTGAGTGCAGTGCAGCAGAGACAATGCTGCTGCTAAAATTGCCTAATTAACCCATTAAATATAATCCCCCTGACCTGTTACGAAGAGATGCTGTTTGCTAACCCTGCTGGGGCTGCTGCAGCAGGACTGGCTGTGGGTGTGCTGGGGGAGCCTGGCCTAGGGGCTGTGGTGGAGTCACCATCCCTGGAGTGCTTCAAGAAATGGCCAGGAGTGGCATGGTGCTTTAGCTGACGTGGTGGTGTTCAGCCAAGGGTTGGACTCACTACTCTTGGAGGTCTTTCCCAACCTTTTTGATTCCATGGCTCTGTGATTGCATGCCCAGGGCACACAGCAGCTGGGGCAGGTCCTTCCTGGGCAGCTCCTGCTGCTTCAGCAGCCCTGGTGCAGCTCACAGTGGCTTTAACCAAAGGGAACCAGCTTTAACCTGCTGAGAACCTGCTGCAGCCCCAGCTGGGGCCTGAGTGCAGGGTGAGGTTTAAGAGCTGGGGTGAGCACCAAGTTCTTTCTGTCTGCATCTGGCCTGAGACATTGGCTGCAGCAGTGTTGTCACCACGAGACCAGGTAAGGTCAGTGCTGTGTGGCTGCTGCTGGGCTCTCCTTTTCCCAGCTCAGAGCTGACCTGGGGCAGTTCAGGGCCTGGGCTCAGTCTGGCTCTGCTTTATGTGTCCCTGCATTTCACTGCTGGTTCACCTGTGGTCATTCAACAAAGAGCATCAGGTCAGTCTGAAGAGATGCAGGAAGCCAGGCAATATATTTGCTGAAAATTTACAGAATCAATTCCTTTACTGGCTTCTTGTCACTGGCAACTCCTGAGATATTTTTTAGTCATGTAGAGAGACTTGGAGTCAAACTGCTGCATGTGGGTACCTTTGCTGTCTTTAGATTTCCTATACTGCTCTCCAACAGGAAAAATCTACTAAAACCTGAAATGGGTTAAGTGTAAACTATGGAGAAAGTACCCAAGATCCTGGATTGTGCTTGTGTGGAGTCATGTGGAGCAAACAGATGTTTACTGAAATGAGAAAGCACAAAAGTCTCCTTAAATCAGGCACCATGGGTCGGTGTAGTGTTCCCAGAACAGAGAGATGGATGTTTGTGCAGTTAATGGACACACTTTACATTTTAAAGTGTCAGATGCTGATTGTTATAATGAGTTCTGGTTTAAGTTACAAGCATGTGTATAAATGCTCAGTCTAAGACATGCTTTGTGCTGGGAGACACCCTCAGTTTTGCCCTGCTGAGGGCCGTGTGGTGTCTCTGGCACAGTGATGTGCCACCTCTGGGACACTCAGGTTTGCTACAGCCTGAACTTGTCTGAAGTATGAACCTTAAATCCTAAAATAAAATATCATCCTTTTGTGACTCAGTTTATCCTACCAATAATGTTTATCTTCTTTGCTCCAGCATTCCTTCTGTTGAGTTCTGCCTGTCTGGCCTCCATTTTGTAGTTCAGTTACAAACTAAATGCAGTTTTCTTTCATGCTATACAAAAATGCGTCTTCCATCCCTCAGTTAATTTTTTATATTGCTGGCAGTCTGTGTTCTGCTTTGACCGCTGCTGGGAAACGTAAGGCTGGGAAGAACAGCTGAGGATCTGGGGAGGATTTGTTCTGGAGAAGAGGACAGCAGGCTGGTGTGTGTGGTGTGGAGCTCTGGATGCTGAGCCCTGCCAGGCTGCAGCTGCCTCATTACTGGCCCACAGGTCTGGGCTCATCAGCCAAACTTCTGCCATCCAGAGCTGGGTGCTGCTTTAATCAGCTGTTCATAAACAGGGCAACCCAGGTGTGCAGTGAGTATAGCACAGAGAACTGAAAAATAACAGTGGAAATGGAAATAACAATCTCCCTTCCTTTTTGGGCAGATGGAGCTGGCTTGAGTGTGACCACTGCTCTGCACAGTGCCAGGGGCAGACCCTGAGCCCCCTGTGGATTCAGATGGGCCCAGCAGGGAGGGGTTGTTGGGTTGAACATGCAAGGTCTCAGCTGAAACGTTCTCTAAAGCCACAGTGAAACTTTCCCTGCCTCAACACTAGAAACCTTGCAGAGAAAATGCCCCCCTGTGTTCTGGAGGCTGCTCCTGCTTTCTCACTGCCTCATGTTGGATGACCCTTAGAAAGGACGCACACACATTAATTAAAGCCACCCTCCACCCCAAGGCCAGAGCTGTGTTTGCAATCTGCTGTTCCTGGCGCTGAGGCTCCTTTTTCCATCCCAGCCCGGCGCTGCAGTGGCAGTGCTAAGGAGAAAGAGCTCCCTCAGACCTAGTGAGGAAAAGCATCTTCCAGTGTCTTTAGCAAGTGCTTTTAAAATCCCTGTTTTGCAGAGGAAGAGACGTTTTTTTATTACTGTTTCTTCCCCAGAAATCCCATCTGAGCCTGTTGGATAAGCTGCTCCCTTTGGGCAGGCTGGAGGTGTCCAAGCCACGCTTCAACATCTTCCTTGGAAGGGGAGTGGGGCAGGCTGGCAGCCCCTGTGCCCTTGGGAGCTTCTCCCTGCAGACAGACTGACACGCGGGGTCCAGGAGCTCTGCAGAGCCCCGTCCTAGACAACCGGGAGGGAGGGAGTGCGGGTCAACCTGCCAGGGTGGCCCCGCAGCCCTGAAACAAACGAGGGCTTTGTTCCAGGAACTTCCCATCCGAGGCTGAAATCTCCTCTGGGGAGGCAGTCAGTCACCAGAATGCTGCCTGCATGTGGGAGCAGGGTCTGCTGTGCCCCTGCCTCCTCCCAGCACGCCAGGGTGATGGATCTGTCTCCACTGGCAGCATGCAGGCATGGGCACACTGCAGCACAGCAGGCTCCTCTCACAGCCTGCCAAGATCCCAGGAGCCACGAGCAGGCAGCAAACAGTCCCTCTTTTCTGAAGAAGTGTGCTAGCATGGGGAATTCACTGCTGTCTGGAATATTTTTCCTTTAGAGACACCCAGCAGATATTTTCCAGGCATTCTGTGGAGAGGAGGGAAGCCAGGCCATGGCTGGAATGAGCCATACCTGATGCAGTCAGTGCAGCATTCTTTGGGATGCAGCTCTCTGCTCTTGTTCTGAGGTGCAGAAGCAGTCCCATGGGGCTGCCACAAAAACTGTTCTTTTTCTTTAGCTCAGACTGGGGCCCATTGTGCTGTTGGCAACCTGTGCTAATGACAATTCACTGTCTCAATCTGACTTTCTCCAAACTCTTGAGTTACTGATGTGGCAGAGACACTAATTTATTGGGGGGTGTGGTATTGTATATGAATAAATTATGGCCCCAGGAGGATGGGGTCTCTGAGTTACTCAGAAAGAAATGAGGAGATCAGAGCGTTTGCCTTGGGCAGGCTGATGAACGTGTGCAGCCTCTCCTGTATGGTGTTCAGAACTACATGAAACTCAAAATAACAAACTGCAGCCCCTTGAGACAAATGTGACATCTTTAGATTGGTCATCCTCAAGGGGGTGTGAGCACACACAGCCCAGACGGCCTCCCCAGTTACTGTACAGCAAGGGAAAACATGGATTTGGAGAAGGTTGAGCTATTTGTGAACTTCTGAGGTAATTTAATGTGTGAGGCCATGTGAAATAGTGATGGTGGCATTGGCCTGGCCAAACTGATGGTGCTGGCTGGCATGTTCAGATTTCTATGTTAAATGGTCTTCAATAAAATATTAGTATCGGGCTAAATTTTTATCAGAGTCCTGCTCCTGGATTAACACTTGCCAAGAGTTGAGCCATGTCTATGTGTGACACTACATAAATGATTAAACACTGTCCTGCACAGCTGAATCTGTGCAGCCCCAACTGCCTGCTCGAGGGTTTGCAATTTCCTCACCATTTCATAGTCTTTCATTCATCCTAAATGTTTATTTAATAATCCTGGAAGACCTTTTAAGCTTCCTGGGTTTAATGTTTGCTAAACACCCTGTCACTTCCACTTGTATTGATAATTGCAGCCCCTGTGCTGTGCAGGACAGCCCTGTGCTGACCCGGAGCTCAAAGGCAGCGCTGCCCAGGCAGGGGAGTGGAGCTGGGGTGGGTTCTGCTCAGCTGCATCTTCTGGCCTTCACATCACCCCAGCCCCTGTGCTCTCCACGGCCCCAGCAGTATTAGGTTCACAAACTCATTTTCCTGCACAAAAGCTTTTAGTTACTTTGGGATTAGGGACTGTTTAGAGTTCATTGTTTTCCCGAGCTGCCTTGTTTTGCTGTAATGCTGAGACGCCTGGGCTGCAGGAACCTAATCCCCCTCCTCCTCCAGCAGCCCTGCTCTGTGAAAATCTGTTCTCTGCTTAAGTGCAAATTGTTGATGGGAGATAGCAGCGGGTCTTTCTGCTTCCATTTAACGTGTCAGCAGAGAAAGACATCTGCTTGCAATTATGGGCATGGCCTTGCTGAAGGATTGGCCTGGTAGATTTTATAAGGTAATAGGAAATCTTTAGCAATTCATAATTCCTGGTGTCAAAGAATGGAATAGGTTTCATTTAAAATTTTCATCTTTTATTTTTACAAAATCATACGATAAAAGATACGAGATTGATATCAAGGGAAGAATCTGTGTGCTCTCAGCAAAGAGTCCTGGATTTCCCAAGCAGGCAAGGGCCAGTCTGGGGAGTGAGTGGGCTCTGCTGCTGGTCCTTTACTGCCCGCTGTGACGTGTCCACAGAGGCAAATCGTTTTGGAAATTATTTGCTGTTGGCTTTGCAGCATGACCTGAAACAGGACAATGGCTCCCAGCGCAGTGCCCAAAGCATTGGAATCTCTTGGATGGGGCAAGTGGCTGCAGAGGAGATGCTGTGCAGGGACACACCCTGAGCTGGTGGGGAGCCCGTGTGGGGCTCATTCCAGCACATTCCAGCATATTCCCAGTGGCTGCAGGAAGAGCCTTGGGTCCAAAGCCCTCTGTTGTCACTTTCTGCCACCCCAGAATAAGCAGTGCTGTTGGCAGTGCCTGGCCCAGAGGCACACAGCAGAGGAGGGGCTCCCACCCTGCCTGTGTGTGCCCAGGGGCTGCAGCCTGGGGCTGAGAAACACTGGCACAGCTTCGTGGTGGTGGGAAGGGCTGCCCAGAGGGCTGGAGGAGGCTGCCCCTGCACCCTGCCCCTTCCAGCTGGGTGGGAGCCTCCTGCCCAGAGCATGGGGAGGGGGCTGCTCCCTGCCCCAGTCCCCCCATTGCCCCTGGAGCTGCTCCTGGCAGGACACGCTGCCTGCGTGGCTATTCTTGGCTGTGCTCAGTGCCATTTGTCAGCCCACTGAGAGGCTGCTGTAATTTCCTCTGTGATTAAGGGTCTTAGAGCATGTTCAATATCATTAAAAAAACAAGAAAATAATAACAATAATGATCTGTGCTCAGGAATGCTCTCAAGAGTAGTTGGAATTGCATTCAGTGCCTTTCAGGTAAGAAAGCTCCTGACGCTTCAGCTTTGGCAGATTCATAGGGACATCCCTGGCTCTGGGAACTTTCTGTGCTCTTTTGTCCATCACCACCAATTCCTGTTCGCTGCTGTACACCTCTGTGCCTGGAGCTGGAGCCTCACCTCTGGGGAGAGGTTGAGATGTGTGTCAGACATTTCCCCAAGGAATGGCAGGCAGATGCAGATCTGTGAGGTCCAGGTTCCGGCAGCTGGTGTCCTTGCTGATGTGGAGATGTTCTCCCTTGTCACAAGATCACTCAGGTTTGGCATTGTTCTGCCACCACCCCATGTCTGCTCTGGGGATGGAGAAATGGGCCAGGCAGTGCCTGTACATGTGTGTGTGAAGCAGGCACTTGCTGCTGCCAGCCCCTGGCCATTCCCCAGCCCAGGGAAATCCAGGGAGGCAGCATGGGATTCGGACAGAGTTGAGAACAAAACAAAGACATGAGAAGGGTGGAGGAAATTCTGGGCTAATTTCTAAAATGCCATTAATTTCTGGGGGCAGCTTGAATGGCCAAATCTTTGTCAAGGCAAGGAGAAAACCTACAGCCGGGGATGCAGTGTCCAAGGCCGTGTCCCACAGCAGGACAGCAGCTGCTCTCTTTGGGCTCCTGTTGTCTGCACAGCCCTGGGCCCAGCTGTGTGCCAGGGGTTGATGGCTACCCAGCCTGAGGACAGCTTGCTCCCTGCAGAGGAGAGACAGCCTGGTTTAATTTTAAACTCACAGATGTTTGTTGTGTTACCAGCATTTCTTTTTACTGAAGTAAATCCAAACTATTCATCTTTAAGTTCTCAGATGTGAGACATGGGGAGGTTTGTTTCTCTACAGATCCCAGCTAAGCCCTGGCCTGGTGGGATGTGCTGTGGATGTGCTGTGGCATCCACTAAGGACTGACAACCTGCCAGGGTCTGCACATGCAGGTGCCCCCGGCGTGGGATGGGCGTCTCATGATGCCTCATCTCCATTTGGGTGGCACGTTCTGATGGCTGGGCTGGCTCTTGCCTCTGCGGCCCCTCAGTGGAGAGGGGAGACAGACAGCCAGGCCCCCAGAGCTGGTGTGCAGCTCCCCAAAAACCCCCATGGCTGGGGACCAGGCTGCCAGTGTGGACCTGCAGCTTGGAGCTTGGCTTGCAAGTGGGGTCTGGATGTTCCTGGAGGTGTTCCCAGACTGCAGGGTCGCCTTATCATCTCAGTCCATCAGCAGCACCAGGAGTGGGAGGAGAAGCCCTGTGGGCTGGCACTGGTGTGTCACTGGTAGCCCCTCATCACCTGCAGCTCTTCTCTGCTGGGAATTCACCCATCTCAGTCATACTGTGGGAAAATGTCCCAAGAGCTCTGGGCTCTGCATCTTGTTGCAGCATCTGGGGATGCTGCTGGTCATGGAGGCACAGGAGAATCTTCCAGAGCCCCCCAGGATGCTCCCTGTACCCTGGGCTGGCAGCTTCCACCTGAGCTCTGCAGATGACAGGGAAGGTGCAGGCTGGTGGGCCTGCTGCTCATCTCCTGCTGATTTGGAGCGTTAGACTATTCAAGATTGAGTTTGATTTCTTCCCCTCTCCCCAGTTTTTTAGTAGCTGACAGTTGTTACCAGCATGAAGTACTAACTTTTTATTTTGAACACATGAGTTCAGGCTCGTTAATCACTTCCAAATGTCCCTGTCTAAGGGCGATATTGTTTCAGCTTTCAGCCACTAATTTTTTGAAATCTCTGAAATAAGACTCTGCTCTTGAACATGTGCTGGAGAGTTGTTCCTTTCCGCTGTATTTTAAAAATATACATGTGGTTTAATTCAACAAGAGGGTTAGAGGGGACATTTTTCCTCCAGTTTTTTTCCCCCTCTTTAGAGCTATGTCTGCCAAACCACCCAGCTATGTGCCAGCAGCAGCCCCTGGATGATCCCTAATGCAACTGGGGGCTAAGAAGTGTGTTTCTGGCCCTGCAGCACAGACTGAGATGTACCCGGGGTCGAGGGCAGCTGCCACAGCCCGGGCCAGGCACAAGGAGCCGGGCTGGGCTCCAGCAGCTCCAGGCACGGGCCATGGAGCAGCCCTGCACTCCGTGCAAGGGGGGGCTCTGCTTGCTTTGTCATTGCTGGACAAGACAAAGCCCAGCTTTGGGTTTTGGGATTTTTGGGGATTCCAAGCTGGGCTTGGAAAGTAAGTGAGTGCTGCAAAACCGTAGGAGAAACGGCAGTGAACACTCACAGCTCCAGCAGACACTGAAAATCTGTGGATATATCAAAACAATGGGATATGGTTATTCAAAAATGTGAACTGCAGGAAGGAGTCCTGCCCGGCCTAAAGCCCTGAAGGAACTTGGTTGTGTCTGGGCTCAGGGATCCCAAGGAAACATTCGTTTCTGTAACTAAACTGGCTTTTATGTGTCCTGGTTTTGGTAGGACTCTTTTGGACATTTGGGTGCTCCACAGGGTCTGGCAGTTACAGGAGCTGCTTCAAACCCAGACATCAGTCAGGAACCTCTGGCTTCAGGGAGATAGAGATTTTTAAAAATTATTTCCACTTGATTTGTAAAGAAGAAAAGTGATGGAGGAAGGAGACAGGGAAAAGCTGTTGGTGCAGTATCCAGTAGAAACAGACCAAGGAGGCTGAGCCCCGGTGAGGAGAGTTGGGCTGGGTTTCCCCTGGCAGTAGCCTGGCTCCCTCCTGGCCAGCAGAGCTGTGTCCTGTGCCAGGGCCATGTCCTGTGCTGGGGCCACCATGGTGGCGAGGCTGAGCCAGGTCCCCTGCGCCTCCATCCGCAGTCTGAACCACAAAGCTCTCTCCCCTTGCTGAGGAATTGCTACTGATGGAAACTCTCTTCTGTCTCCAGCTCTTGGAAGCTTTTGAGCTTGCTGAGGCTGTTATGTCCTGTGGTTTTGTCAATATTATAAATAGATGTTGTAACTGCACATGAAAGAATTTGTGCTGAGCAAGGGTTGTTATTAGATGAGAGCAATGAATGAGGAGGGGATAGTTCCTGTCAGGCTATGTCCTTTTTGTCATGGTGTCTTCTGATGGCTCTTACACCCCACAGCGTCCCTGGAATGCTCCTGGCACAACCAGGCAGGTGCCAGGTCTTCCTTTCAGGAGGATGGGATGCTTGGCTGTGCATACAGGGCATCTCTGTGTTCAAAGATGCAGAGAGAGATTCAGTTTAAGGTCTGGGGTGTTAGAGCAGACTCCAGCAGACCAGAGAGCAGCTTGGAGCAGAGCTTTGTGTGGTTCCTCTCCCGAAGAGCACATCCAGGAGCCAGAACACGCAGCTCCCCATGGCTGCAACCAGAGGAACAATGAACAAAGGCACTGGGGGGGACAGCGTGACAGCTCGGAGCTCCTGGGGCTGCCAGGGGCTGCGGTGAGGGTTCGGCTCCGGCAGCACCGGCAGCAGCGGCTCCGGCTGCGGGGCGAGCGGGGGCGATGCTGGGGGCAGGAGCGATGCCCGGTGCCGGTGCCCGGGGCGGGGGCGGCGGCGATGCCCGGTGCCGATGCCCGGTGCCGGTTCCCGGTGCCGGTGCCCGGGGCGGGGGCGATGCTCCGAGCAGCTGCGGGTGCCACCTCGCGGTGACGGCCGGGAGCGGGGAGGGGCCCCCGAGCCCCGTTCTCCCCCTCGGCCCCAGGTGCTGCCCTGCTCCCCTCTGCAGCACCTCCGGCTCTCTCCCCAGCCGAGCTCTCCGGGGCTGTTCAGCAGAAGCCGCGGTCACAGAATCCCACAGCAGTCTGGCTGGAAGGGACCCTAAAGAGCGTCTGGTTCCAGCAGGCCAGGGACACCTGCGCTAGACCAGGCTGCTCATCATCCTGTCTGGCCTGGCCTGGAACACTTCCAGTGATGGAGCATCCACGGCTGTCCCTCGAGGGTGGAGATGTGCCTCCAGCATATCGAGAGATGTGCTTCTGATGGACAGAGCTCTGCTTTTGCCCCCACCTGGGTGCTGGAGCTGTGGATGGGGACACGTGTGCAGGACACAGGCCCCGCTGTCTGTTTGCACCTTTCAAAATTCCCCGGGGGTTTACACCAACCTGTCAGTTAATAACAGCCTTTTGAGATAAAGCAAAAGCATCCCAAGGAGACAAGGGAAGAACCCATTCAGTGAACAGGTTGGTTCTACTCCCTGGAAAAGAAACAAAGCCCTAAGCCACAACCAGTGCACTCAGAGGCTCTTGATGACAGACACGAGATCACATTTCTTTCGGAAGAGAAAACCTACTGAGAGGTTAAAAAAAGTATTACCAGACTGAAACTACTCATCACAGACTCTCAGACTGCTGAGGGTTTCTTTACACTGCTGAGACACTCTTCTCTCTTGGAGTCATACACTGGAAAAAGGACTTTTCGGTGTGATGCAGGGCGTGATCAGCTGAGTATTTCCAAATGGCATGGACCCTACCTCAATGCACGGACCTTGCACGAGCAGCTCCAATGGCTCCCTCTGAGCTCTGTCCCAGGGCTACTGCTCTCACCAGCAAGCCCTGCCAGTCTTACTTCTACCTACAAGAAAAGGGCCATTGGTGCCTGTCTCCAACCAAATTCCTTTTTTCTGGCCACAGAGAGCAGCCAGTGAAGCAGCCTTTCCACCCCCATGCCCCGGGGCTGTAGCTGTAAAGGGCTCTGCTGTCCAAGTGAAAGCTCGATGCAAGCTGAGGGAAAACAGATGGTTTCAAGATCAAGCCCATCATATGAATGAGAAGCCAAACTGCTGATGGATGGGGCAGTGTTCAGCTCAGGCGTGGAGCCAAATGCACTGCTGTCCTTCCCAAACTGTAGGTCTGCTGCTGACCAAGAGCACAGACCCTTGGAAGGCTCCAACAGAGCCTGGCTCTGAACAGAGAGTTGACCCAGCTGGAGCTCGTGCTGCGTCCCAGCATTTCAGCTCTGCTGCAGTGTCATTGCACAGCACAGACCTGGGGAGTGCATTGACACTGCAGTGCTGGGGCTGGCCCATGTGGGGCAGGTTCTGGCTGCCAGCTATGACCCCATGGCTCTGGGGGCTGCTACCCCCGGTAGACCCCTCTCCAAAAAGGCTGCATTACTGATGGTGAGCTCGTGGTAGCAGCCCGATGTCACCAAGTACCCTGTGTGCCCTGGGAAAACATGACCTTTGCTAGATCCTGGGCTGGTGGTGGGGCTGGAATTTGGAATGGCAGCAGAAGTGCCACTCATGCTTGCGCGTGGCCATCTAATGTGGTGACAGACACTTGGAGTAGGCGGCAAGGCTGCAGCAGGGAGCTGGGACTTGTGCCATCTCAACAGTGTGCTTTACCCCAGCCTCAGAAAATCTCTAAGAGGAAATTTGATTTAAAATGGTTCTTCCTGACTCCCAGAGGGCCCAGGAGTGAAGAAGGGCTGAGCAAGGGTCACTCATCACCAGCTCATTAAAGGCAGAAACCTAAAACCCCAGGGAAAGCGGTGCTGGAGGCAGCCCGTGACACGGGTCATTGGCATGGGCTGCTCCACGCTGGGATTTGGCAGTTGGGAATGCAAAAAAGTGTTCCTTGCCCCAGAGCCATGTCCAAATCGGGATGTTTTTGTTATTTTTAGCATTACACACAAAGTGTTCCTTGTTTTCATCCCATAGGACCAAATCCAAGGTGGTGTTTACTCTTGGAGATGTAGATGCCTTGTTTCTTTGATCTTTGTGCAGAGTTGTGTTGTATTTTCATTTGCATCTCTCATATATACCTCGATATAGGGTTTTGTGTTGGAGGGTGTGCATGGCCTTGGGGAGGAACATCCCTTACCACTGTTCCTGTGGCCTCAATGGGATCACAGTGGGATCACAGTGGGACTGAGAGCTCAGTGACCAGCTGGGGAGGCAGGGGGAGAGGGAGGGGTGGCTGATGCAGTGGCACCTGTCCTGCTGTCCACTCAGGGCAGGAGGGACACTCCAGGGAAGAGCAGAGCTGGCACTGGCAGTTTTCCATGAGCATCCTCTGCTGAGAGTGTCAGCACCCTGCTCCTGTGGGCTGCCTGGGGAGGCTGCCAGCTGCAAAGTTGCCTCTGAAGAAGGATTTCTCCTTTTGACCAGGAGCATCATCCCCTGGCACTGCCACTGTGCAAGTGCAGTTTTTGAGAAGGAAGAGGGAAGGAGCCACCAGCATCCCTTCTCCCCCATCACCATTTGCACATCAATGTGCTCTCCCTTACAGGCTGAATTCAGAAAAAAACACATTTGCACTTGAATATCCAGCAAACATCTGGACCAGCAGTTGATGTCTCAATCCATCTCCAAGCACTTAACTTTACCCTTGCCCAGATGTGCCTGTTCTCTGCACTGTGCAGAAAGGCAAAAGTTGCACAGGGTGTAATGTGTTGGAATTGGCACTTTGGAAAATGCACGCTCTGCTGGAATGTGCTAACATCCAGCTCACACAGAAGGGCAATTAACTCTATTTATGTTCATGAGCCTGAATCTAAAACTGGCTTCAGAAAGCAGCTCACTCACATTAAAGGGCTTTATAATCATTATGCTAAAGTATTTCTTTTGAAAACATTTTCCGTTTCTTAAACAGTTAGGGTATTTATAAAATATGGCATCAATTACTACATATTTCTTTATTCTTACTGATTAAACAACCTATAATTATATTTAAGCCTCTTATTTGTATATCATGGCAGCATTAAGAAAAGCTCTGTGATTTGTCTGAATGTTTTTTTTTTTCGAAATAGCAGAGGGCTGTGGTCTCTCTCCTCCTTCGGAGCCTTAACGTGCTGGTGTTGCCCAAACAGCAGCAGCAAGGTGCCTGCTGCCCCAGGCAGCTCCTGCCAAATGGCAGGCTGAGGCTGGAAATGCATTGTCACAGGTAATACTCGCCTCTGTTCCTTGGACTCTGAGTGCAGTGTTTACAACAGCTTCTCACAGTCATTTACTCACAGAAAAACATTTTCCTGGATCCCTTTAGCTTGCTGTGAAACAGCCAGTGTTGGAATAACCAAATGCTCTCTGGCAGTGCCTTGTTCACAAAGGCAGTGTGGGCTTAGCCCTGCTGCAGGCATCGTGTGGGGACACGGTGTGAGGTGTGGGGACACAGGGTGAGGTGTGGGGACACAGTGACTTCCAGCTGGTGGCAGAGTCAGGCCAGGCAGCAGGAAGGACTGGTGGAGGAGTGAGCGTGCTTTTCTGGCACGAGTGATGTCTGGGGCTAATGCCTGCAGCCTTCCTGCACTTCACTGGACCCTGCCAGGCACATCCCACACTGCAGCAGGGCAGTGGTGCTGTGAGTTAAGCTGGTTGAGTTCACCAGATACAGAGATTTTGGTCTGCCCTGTGTCTGAGAGACAGGACAGCGTCACCTCTAAGCCTTCAGGGGTGGCTCTGCCCTGTGTCTCTGATAGAAGCAGGAGCTGTGCTCAGCTCCATTTTTGCTGAGTGTTTCCTTCCCATCCAGCACAGAGCCAGTGTCCATCCTGGTGTGGTTTGTCCAGACAGCCTGCAGATCTCAGGACAGGGCATTTCTCTGTGTTTGGAGCCATGTGTGCTCGGGTGGGGTGAGGCTGGCAGAGATAGCTCACCATATCTATCCCAGTGCAAAACACTCCCCTCTTCTCTAGCTGGGGAGGAACTCCCAGTTTGTCCTGGTGCAGTGGCAGGAGCGCAGGACTGGAGATGATGGAATAAGGATGTGAATGGAGCAGAGGCAGAGCTCGTCAGCCCTCAGGAGCTGAGCTCCATCCCCTGCAGGATCCCAGGGGATCAGCCTGGCTCCAGGGCTGGCAGCTGGCAGCACAGAGAACGGCAGTCTGGAATTTGTGCTGTGCTGGCGAGGTACAAGCCATTGTTCCTCTCTTGGCAGAGGGGCTGAGAGAGTCCCAGCACAGTGGGGCCAGCGACTCTGCTCTGTTTGTGGCTCGAACGCTTTGCATTGTTTCTGCTGACCTTCGTGGCCCAAACACTTCCCCTTTCTTGTGAAACTAGAAAACTGCCTTAGAAAATCTTCCAGATGGAGAACTCTACAGTGGGAGAACTGAAACAGAGTTCCGTTTTTTCACCCTGTTTTTCTTCAGTGGCCCTTCTGTTCACTTTGGGATGGAAGTGACACAAGCCTTGTAGCTCCTTGTTTTCTGTGATTACACCTTCTCTGCTGTCTTTAGTCATCCTGTCTTACCTGGGGCTTCTTCTAAGTGCCCTTGCCCTGGGTTCTTGCTGCATCTATGTGGTACAGGCTGAGATACTTCTGGGAAGAAGGGCATCCTCAGTTTATCCAGGTGGGCACACATGCTTTTCCCCAACGAGGTCCTTCTCCTTGAAGCAGGATACATTAGCTCCAGCTGGGAACTTTGAGCTCCTGCTCTCTGATAAGCATCTCTCAATACCTGAACTGTTTCCTCCGAGTAAAAAGGATTCAATGGCGAGATACTTGCATCACTTTTGTGCAGATATCAGATTACAGCATAGAAACCAGATTGTCTGCAATTAGATGACTGAATTAATAGGAAGACAGACAGAATCCTGTAAAATATGAAAGAGGCTCATTGTCTGCCTGCAGATACTGAAATTTCTTCAGTTCACTCTCAGAAAAGCACTGTTGTGCCTTCCAGAGTGGCACAGAATTTGATCTGCTCTTTCTTCGGGATGGGGTCCAAAGTTAATTCCCTGCAGATCACCTTACTTTATGAACAAGAGGAGCTCCTCCTGCAGTACCTGTGCTGGGAAAAAGCAGCTGTGAATGCTGATGGGGCTGCACACTGGGAACAGGAGCAATCCTCTCCCAGACTGGTGGAGTGCTGGCCAGGAGCAGGTGCTGGGCTGTGGGTGAGCTGCCAGGGGAAGGGGCAGCATGCAGCTGGTACTGACCGAAGCACCATGCCCCAAGCCTGCTGGTTTACACCTGACCCTCCAAAATACATTTTTCCCTGTTTAAGGCATGTAGAGGAGGAGGAATTGTCTAAGAGCAGGGAAGCATATGAGCTGTCAGATGTGGTTTGTCTGTGTTTACAGCTCAGCTTTTGAACTGGATCCCTTCAGGGCTGGGACTTTGGTGCTCAGCAGCCTGCACAGCACCCTGGCCCTCAAACCCCTGGGAGCTCCGTGGAGATGGATCACAGAGTCTGGAAACTTGGTTTGTTTGCACTTGTTGTGCCTGTGGACAACGTTCAGTGGGGAGCTCATCAGGGCTGGGGTAATGCTTGGACTTGCTGGTCTTAAGGGTCTTTTCCATCCTAAATGCTTCTCTGAGTCTGTGATGCTGTGATGCTGTGGTGCTGTGATGCTGTTTTTGTGGTGCTGTGGTGCTGTTTCTGTGATGCTGTGGTGCTGTGGTGCTGTGGTGCTGTGATGCTGTGGTGCTGTGATGCTGTTTCTGTGATGCTGTTTCTGTAGTGCTGTGATGCTGTTTCTGTGGTGCTGTGATGCTGTTTCTGTGATGCTGTGGTGCTGTGGTGCTGTGATGCTGTTTCTGTGATGCTGTCTCTGTGGTGCTGTGAGGCTNGATGGATCACAGAGTCTGGAAACTTGGTTTGTTTGCACTTGTTGTGCCTGTGGACAACGTTCAGTGGGGAGCTCATCAGGGCTGGGGTAATGCTTGGACTTGCTGGTCTTAAGGGTCTTTTCCATCCTAAATGCTTCTCTGAGTCTGTGATGCTGTGATGCTGTGGTGCTGTGATGCTGTTTTTGTGGTGCTGTGGTGCTGTTTCTGTGATGCTGTGGTGCTGTGGTGCTGTGGTGCTGTGATGCTGTGGTGCTGTGATGCTGTTTCTGTGATGCTGTTTCTGTAGTGCTGTGATGCTGTTTCTGTGGTGCTGTGATGCTGTTTCTGTGATGCTGTGGTGCTGTGGTGCTGTGATGCTGTTTCTGTGATGCTGTTTCTGTGGTGCTGTGATGCTGTGATGCTGTGTTGCTGTGGTGCTGTTTCTGTGGTGCTGTGATGCTGTGATGCTGTGTTGCTGTGGTGCTGTGATGCTGTTTCTGTGGTGCTGTCTCGGTGATCCCATACCTTGCAGGACCGCAGGGCTTCGTTCCGGGCAGTCACCGAGCCCCAGCGCTGCTGCCAGAGGCTTTTTGTTCCCGGAGCTGCTTCTGCGGGAGGATGGGGCAAGGCGGGGGCGAGGCGGCTCGGAGGAGGAGCGGGGAATTTTCCAGGTTCCCTCTTCCTTGGGCTGTGGTGCCTCCTGGTGCCGGGCGGCCCGGCAGGGTCCCGGTCCCGCCGGGTCCCGGCTCTGTCCCGGAGCCGCGCGGTGGCGCGTTTGGACCGGGAATGGCATCGCCGGCACCGCCCCCGGGCCCCCCCGGCCCCCTCATCCCCGCTCCTGCCTTTGCCAAATTCTCTTATTCCCGTTACTTATAACGCATTTCTGTATCATCTGTATGCATATACAATATATTTATAATAGATTTCATTATTTTTAATTGCCGCTGTGGAGTGAATCTTGGCAAGATCCATTTGCCCTAAATACTGTATTTTTTAAAGAATAAGCCTAAAGAGCAGCAGCAGCAGCACTTTGCTTTTCCTCTGCCCAGGTAATAACAGGTAACACAATTGGTGCCAGTGAGAGAGCACTGCTGAATTCTGCACCTTGTCCTGGTTTCTGGGACTGAGCACAGCTGCCAGAGTTCCCAGCCTGGCCTAATGAGGTCGGTGCCTCTCTGTGGCATAACTAATCTGGACGTACGAGCTGCTGCTTTATTCCTTTCACTAATTGCTTGTGGCTGTTAAAGCTTTTCATGCTTTAAAAAAGTGAAAGTCAATCCCCAGAAAATTCAGGAACTGATAACAGTCTCTGTGCTGGAAGGAGTAGAGATGAAAAGACTTTTGATTTGTAATTTCTGGTCCAACAAACTAATTAAGAAAGAACAAAAAATAATGGAAGCTTTGTTGATTTTATTTAACAGAAAATCTAAGCTGGTTAATTTTTGCTACATGGATTTAAATGCAGAATGTTGGGTGCCTGAGACCTCCCCAGCATCACTAGGGAGAGGGTGAGGAGCTCCTCTAAAAGCTATAATTAGAAAGGCAGCGATTTCCCCATGAGTTTTTATTTTTGAAGTGTTTTAAATGGCCTGGTCTCGTCCACAGAGCTCCCTTCCTCTCTCCTTCCCTGCCTTCTTCCCTCCCAAGTTTCTCTAATGTGGGTCATGCCTCCATGTTTGCAGGTGGAACAGTACAGAATCTGCATTTTTCTTTTTCAAAGTTAAAGTGTCTTTGAAATATGGTTTTGCATCTAATGCAGAATGTAATAAAAAGACTTTAAAGAGCTGCTGATGCCTCATGGAAAAATGAAAAACATTCTGTTGAGAAACAATCCTGTTAGGCTGTCTTATCTGCTGTTCCCTTTGCTCGTTTTTGATAGCAAGGGGCACTATAAATATATGTAACTATACATAAAAATGAGAAACCTTGGCAACCGAAGAGAAGGTTGGCTGTTTTCTCATGTTCCTTCACTGTGGGCAGGTGGGTGAGGGCAGACAGAGTTCATCAGTCTTGTTTCATCTTTACAGCTACTGCACTGATGCTGCGGCCGTTTGTTGAATGTTGAACTGAAAGGGAGTCACGTACCAGTGGATTATTTTTTCCTAGATGTATTTGTTAACCCTCTAAAAATAGTGACAGTGGTTTCTGGAGCACTCTGACAAGGCTGAAACAGAAATGAAGCGCTGCCTCAGAGCCAGAGGACAGGAGCTGCCATATGGTGATGGGGCCAGGGCAGGAAAGGGGCAGGGAAGGTAGCAGGGCAGGGGATGAAGGCATGAAGGGGTGAAGGTGCAGGGCATGGCTCCCTGCACCTGCTTGGCCCCAGGGCAGAGCAGAGCAGTGTCCTGGTGTCACACTGGGCTGCTGGGTCACTCTGAGGGTGCTGGGGACAATCCCTGCAGGGCACACAGACCTCAGGGACTTCCCTGTGACAATGTCAGAAACCCACGATAGCTCCTGTAATCTGCTCTGCAGAACACAGGTATAACCTTGTGGAACTAATAGAATTCTTTTCATCATAAATGGGACCCCACACAGGCAGATGTCTCTGCAAGGAGCAACTTTGATTGTTTCCAAATGACTGGGCAGAAGAACCTGCCTGATCCCTTCCTTTCTGCTGGCTCTTGCAAAGAACAGCTCTGTTAGAAGTGCAGTAGAATCTGCTGAGAGGGGCTCAGCCTCTGCACAGCGGATGGAAAATCCTTACCTTGGAGCCTGGGCTACAGAGAGGAGCTGGGGTCCCCTGCCTCATTGCTGGGGTCCTGCAGGTGGAACCCACAGAGCTGCATTGCTGAGCTAAGTGCTCCTTGGCTGTGAAGTTTTGCAGTAATTTTCCTAGGCAAATGATGCACCTGCCATAGCCTCAGGAGAAAATGTTTATTGCCATATCCATCCACTGTTCAGAAAAAGAAAGCTATTTTGGCACTGAAATACTGTACTCCCCTCCAAAACTGCACCTTGTTCATGCTGTCATTAATGGTAAAACTTAAAGCACAGAAGGTGGGCTGAAACCTCCATCAGGTGTTGCAAGAGGTGCTTTCCTGCTGTTAGCATTTTCTGAAGTAAGGACCCTTCTACAGAAATTCTTGAGTGCATTATTAGCAAGTTGTATGGAAAAGAACTGTTTGGACAAAGGACAGCTGTTTTCCAGCCTGGGTCTGCCAGGACTGCCACAAGTGTCTGAATGATGTGTGACAGTGTGATGGTGCAGGCACCCTGGCAGGGCAGGCCATGTGAAAAATGCCCCTTTTCAGTAGGACAAAGCAAGCAGTTTCCTGGTAAACAAGGCAATCCAATTTAAAACCAAGGGTCAGTTGTGAAGCCAATATAAAACAGGTCTGTACACTGCAGAGTGGTACTGTGAGAGGGTGCAAAGCACAGGTAATGTTTACATGGAATTGCAGCTCTGGGAGATGCCACCCAAGCCTTATGGGATTTCTTTTAGGAACTCGAAGTACATATGGTTTCCAGACATCTCTTATTTAATATTGAGAAAGACCCTTTTCTTTTTTTCTTTCCTGCACTTGTGACTTGATATTCTCTGAAATTATGAGGTGACATAGAGGTTTTGCACAGAGCAATCCAGCAGTGCTGGGTGAGTGGGCTCAGACATCTGCACAGTATCATTCCCCTGTCAGCAACTAATGGTGGTATAGTTAGAAAAGTCATTAATCCTTGCTCAGCAGTGCTAGAAACTATTTATAGCAAGGTAGAAAGCCCCGCACATGAGGCTAGGGTGGGTATGGAAATTGCTTCTGATGCCATGTGTGTTGTGGGGCCCAAATCAAGAGGACAGTAATTTTCTTCCAGGAGGGAACTTCCCTTTCTGACCCTATCGAGACAGTGCAAACTGTCTCCTCTGACTGAGACATCTCCCTCTGGGCTAGCTATGGGCAATTCTTCTCGACATCCCCTGCAGGCTGTCACCACCAGGGGCTTGGGGTTTCTGGGGTGGGGTCCCTGTCCCCCCAGCTGTTCTGCATCTCCCACTGCTGTGGACTGTCCTGGCAGACCACTGATAGCCACCAGCCTGATTGCCCAAAGCCCCAGGCATTTGCTGTGCTGACAGCACAGAGGGCAGGGAGAGCAATCTGGGAGCATCTTCATGTCTGCACTGCTGCTCAGGGCTGGCAGAATGCACCCGCGTCCCACCGCCCGCTCCTCACACCTGAGCTCAACCAGCAGGGAGGTTTTGAGATGCTTTGGCTGGTAAGAGCCCTTTATTCAACTCTCTTCCCACCTGGGGACTGCAGCAGCAGCTGTACCTGTTTGTTTGGTGTCATACTGCTCTCTGCCTCCAGACTGATGCTGCTGGAGTGGGCAGAAGCTGGTCCCGGGTTTGTGAGCCAGAGGAGAAACTGGGCCATTGGCGATGCTCAGTGAGTCACAGGCAAGGGAAGCTGCAATTTACAGGCTTGCAGCTCAGCTTGGGCTAAAGTCCATGTTTTTCCTGCACGGGAGTCAATATTTCTGCTTGAGGGCCTCAATCATCTCCCTATGCCTGGGCTTCACCTTGGTGCCCGCCCTTGGTGAGGGGTGGGAGGAACTCGGAACTTTGTCCGGCAGCCAAAGAGGCTGCAGTGGAGGAGTGGGGATGTTGGACAGGGCACAAGAAGCCTGCGGGAGTGGGAGCTGGACAGGGGCTGGGGAGCTGCGCTGGGGTCAGCTCGGGTGGCATCCCTCAGAGAAACGCTCCCATTGTCAAGTTAAACACTTCGCTGGGTTTTGCCTAGTGAGGCACAAATAGCCTGTCTGTGTGCTGGCAGTCAGGCAGCAGCATAACCACAAGGGAAATATGTTTCTGTCTGGGCTCGCTGCATCTTCCAGGCTTTGCTGGAACGACTTCTCAAAGAAAGAATAAAATTATTTTAGCCTCTGAGCTTAGTGGACCAAGCCTTGCCCTCCTCTGAGACTGAAATCCCTCTCGGAGGCGCGGTGCTGCTGAGGTGGGACACGGGGAGGTGGGAGGGCACCTGTTGGAGATGGACACCCGCTGCTTCGGCATTGCGGGGAGTCACTAAGCTGCCTCTGCCTGTCAGGAGCAGCACTCAGGCTCTGTGGTGTGCCTGGATCATAAAAGGTGACCTCGGAAATTGCATTTCCAAACATCCTCCCCTCCCTGGGAACGATGGCATTGTTCCCAGCGTTTCAGGCTGGGACTGCCTGGGGCTCTTTGTTCAAACTCCCTGGGTGCTGCAATTCTAGCACAGAGCTAACGATGCTTTCCAGAGCCTGGGATCCTGGGAAGCGGCTGCGGATCAGCCTTTTGTCATCCCGAGGATTAAAAACTGTAGCTGGGGATGAGCTGACGAAATCAAAGTAACTTATCTAGGGACATCCCGCGGGCACATTTAGCAGCGTGACGGAGCCAGGGTCAGCCACTCCTTCAGGCTGTTTCAAGCAGCACGAGCCGGCAGGAGGACCCACAAACGTCGGTGAATAGGCACAGAATATTTTAAATATTTTATAAATAAATAATAAAATTTATAAACAAACAAATTAATTAATATTATATAACTTAAATATTCAGCAAACTTTGTTTTGCAAAGAACCTGCTGCTGCCTGCTCTGATGTCACCGCTGAATGTCAGGAAAGAAGTGCAGAGTTCATCCTGCCGCAGAAGAGGTTCTGAGAGGACGCTGTGGCAAGGGCACAGGGACTGCCCAGGCTGCTGGCAGCAGCTCTCCTCGCTGTGACACACCTGGGCAGCCCCACATGTGCTCATGGCTGCAGGCTTTGGGACATCTGATGGGAAGTTTTCTCTGTCTCCTTCTCCTGGATAAACCCAGGAGCTGCTGTGCCCAGCACCAGTGCTGCTTTGTGCTCTGCATCCATCTGCCATCTCTGCTCATCATGGAATCAGGAATTAGATTTGGGAAAGGAGTGGCACAGAACTGCAGGTAGCTTTCATCTGCCCATAGCCGCTTGCACCAGTGGCTGCTCTGTTTGTCCCACTGGAAATGAGGTCCCAGTTCAGGCAGGGTTTGCTGCAAGGATGTCTCTCATAAACAGTGGGGAAGTAATTGTGCCCTTGCCCGTGGTTTCCTCTCCTTCTTTATTCTGCCACGCCTGAGAGAGCAGGCAATGGAACCTGGAGAGCACTGTATAGACCAAGGGAGGAAGGGGAAACAGAAAATGCCATCAGGAACACCAGATGTTGCTGCATTCCACGGTGAAGCAACATTTCTCCTCTCCTCAGAATTCACTCTGAATCCATAGGCTGACATCTGACTGTTCCAGGGGAAGGCCTGGGACAATGTCCCCTGGAGAATGTGGCATTCACCATGTGTCAGTTGTTTTACTGGAATGAGATAGAAAGTAGATTTTTAAAGCACAAGATGCAGCTCTTTGCAGTAATCCCCCTCTGTCTGACAAGGTGACCTATGCCCAGTCCTGGTACTGATGTGCTTGGGCAGGTTTTGCAGTGTCCTTTGGTGGGCTCTGACGTGCAGGCACTGAGCTGTGAATGCACACAGGAGCAGGGCACACAGCACGTCCAGAGCCTTTTCAGGAAGGAATCAGCTCCAGTTTGTGATTTGCTTTGTTCCATGTCTGTGGTAACCTCTCCTTCTTTGGAGAGTAAGATTTTAAAGAGCTTATGAGAATGATCAAACCCTTCAGCTTCACTACTGTGATTAATCAATCACAGCTGCTGCTTTACAGCTCCTTGTTTTGATGTGTTTTGGGTTGTTCCAAAGTTAGCCCAGCTCAGGGCTAAGAAATATATTTCTGAGCCCTGCAGGGTGCTGGGATAGAGCAAAAGCTGAGTTTTCAACATTACTTCCAGCATAACATTTCTTGTGCCTATGCAGCCATTTATTGCCAGTGAGCATGGGATGCTCCTGAGAATTATACAATCCCCCCAAAAATGTGAGGAAAGGATTTAAGAACCAGTTCTTCCCTGAATGGTAGCTGCATCATTGCAAATATTGTCTGATCTGCCCTTCTTAGCACTGAAGTATCTGAGACTCCAGGTGGCATCTCTAAAGAGTTTGTGTCAATTTTGGAGGCTTAGTTGCGTGGCTTAAATGCTCCATAGTACTTATTTTTTTACAGCTAAAGAGCCAAGCAGGATCATGAAGCTCAGATAGTTTGTAAAAGTGCTGTCAAGCAGATTAAACTGGAAATGGAAAATTTGTGGTGAAGTCCTTTTTTTCTATTTTTTGTGCGACAGAGGGTGATTTCAGCACTGCGGTGAGGCCCCAGGTATCTGGTAGCAAAAGGACAGTGGCGTGGCTCAGCCTGCTGCATTGCACAGATAAAATCCCTGAGATTGTCTGCAAAAAAAACCCAACTTAAACTACACAGACTCACCTCTTGGAGGTCCTGACAACACCCCATTAGTGCCCCTCAGCCACGGCTGGGCTGTGGGTGCCTGCAGAGCTCTCACAGACCCCAGGCCCGTTCTGCCATCACTCATGCTGTATTAGGGCTCGTCTTCCCGTTGTGTAGTTTGCAAGGGTCTGTGTCCCCCGAATTTTCCTTCCCCTGTTTATTGCCTTGCTCCTCTGCTCTGACCCTGGCCTGGGGCACTTGTTCATTGCCTGCTGCCTTCCCTGGGGCTGTGACTGGAGAGGAAGCCATCCCGGGCCCGTTGGCATTCGCTCTTCTCCAGCTGCTCCTTTAGGAAGCCGCTCCTGCCCGTGCACAGACTCGCCTCCCACTGTCCCCGCGTGCTGCGTGTGGTGGGCGCCTGCAGTGCCAGGCATGCTCGCTCCATGAATCCAGGGTATTGAGTGTGTCATCTGCAAAAGTAAGAGTGTGGAAGTATGTTCTCCCTGGTGACTGTGATACCTTTCACAGCCTCTGCCCTGCAAATCAGATATGCACATCCTTCTATTTTTCACAGTGGGGAAAACTACAGACTGGCAGAATTACTTGGGTTGGAAGGGATAGTTGAGATGATGCCGTTCCAACCCCCTGACATGGGCAGGGTCACCTTTCACTAGACCAGACTGTTCCAAGTCCAGGCAAACCGATCCTTGAGCACCTCCAGGGATCCAGGGATAGCCACAGGTTCTCTGGGCACCCTGCGCCAGGGCTTCCCACCGTCACAGGGAGGAATCTCTTCACATATCTGATTCAAACCTCCCGTCTTTCCGTTCAAAGACGTTTTTCCTCGCGTTCTGTCGCTCTCGGCCCGTGTCAGACCTGGCCCCAGGGTGGCGGCCAGACCGGACAGCTCCGCTACGCCCCGAGCTGCCGAGGGTGGCAGGGGGCGGTGAGACCGGGCCGGGGGTGGCTGGGCCGAGGGTAACCGGGCCGGGGNCCCATCGCCCCCGGGGCACCGGCCGCACCCGAAGGTACCGGCACCGGCTCGCGCGGGGGTGGTTGCGGGGATCTGTTGATGGGAGTTGCAGCAAAGTTTGCAGAGGGAGTCTGTCAGTCGCGGTGTCGGTGCGGCGGCGGGAGGCATCCGGTACCGGCTGGCGGGCGGCCGGCGGGGGGGGGTGGGGGGGT